>NW_021025388.1:1162917-1236409 GCF_004153795.1 Camellia sinensis
AGGTGACTTTACTTTTGTATTAACTGAATTGTGGTTTTGACTCAATATGTTCCTTCATGCTTGTCCACTGTGTCTTTAATGACTCATGATGTCTCAATATCACACTGTAGTGGCACATAAGTTGATTGTTAGGTGGAGTAGTGTAGTCATTTGTTGTTGAGTATATATGAATATGTTAATGTTTGTGGGTATCATTTCTGGAAACCCTCACGAGACTTTACTCGTCCACTTGGGGTAACCTTGTGGTTTAAAGGCTTGTTGCATATGCTAAATGCAACCGTTTTCCCACGAAAGAGGAAACAGATAGATTTTGTTTAATTTTATCTTATTTTACTTGCTTGAGGACTAGTAAGTAGTAAGTTGGGGGATGTGATTAAGGCCGAAATGTACATCATTGAGGCCGTTAATTAGAATCTCTTAACTTCACTTGCTGGTCAAACTGTATATTTTATGTGTGTTGAGTGTCAATCAGGTTGTACATCGTCGGAGCATAAAATGAGCAAAAAGACAGAATTTGGGCAGAGTTGACTTTCCCCGCATGTGCGTTGACTTTTCCGCATGTGCGTTGACTTTTTTGCACGTGCGTTGACTTTTTTTGGGAAAGTCAAACCGACGTTTTAAACCTGTTTGGACGAGATTGGAAGGATAAAAAGGCAAGTAAAAGGCTGGATTAGGGTTCTGAAATTGTTTTGACCCAAAGAGGGAGGCTAGGGTTTGCAAAAGAGGAAGAAACAAGAAGCTTCAAAAATGTCTTCCATGGTTGTTCCTTCTCCTTCTACCTCCTTCCACTCCTCCATGAGTGGCTAGTCTTCTTTTCTAGGGTTTTGATGAAACCCTAGCCATGTAATTATGTAGTTTTTCTTTTTGATTTTATATTATGTAAAGGTTTGAACTATTGTATGGTGTGTTAGAAATTCTTTATATATAATTTTCATTATCTTTTCAAATATTTGACTTTCTGTGATTGTTGAATATTATCCATACATGAGTTTTCTATTCCTTCACATTCAAGGTATGGGACGAACCATGCTACGAGGAACGAGTCGTATCACTACCCTAGTTTAGAGTGAACGATTCGTATTGCTTGAGATGGTTCGTGCTCGTACATTGAATGTGATGATCTTCTTGTTGAATGCTTAGAGCTTGTAGTTGCAAAGCATTAATCCGTTCAAACCATAGCATAATTAATTTCAATTGAAAACCCTAATTATGTGGTTAGTGGTGAATTCTCTACCCTAGGATTTTTTTTTCCCTAATTTAGTAAATCCAATTTCATTTATTCTTGATAATTTAATTCATTAGTTTAATTTATTCGTTATTAAATTAGGTTATAAACAACCAATCTTTGTATCAAAATTAATTTAGGAATTTGACAATTAAATTAGTTTAATTTCACAATAGTCCCTGTGGATCGATACCTGGACTTACCATTATTCTAATAGAATTTGGTATAGTTTAGTATTTAATTTTGGTGTGTTCAACGACCCATCAATCATCTCTTCCATTTCACTAGACTCAACCGAAAAAGAGAGAGAGAGATAGGTGACAACTTGAGTTCTTCAAAATTGGCTTGGAAAATTAGAATATTTGAAGGAAATTTGTATACTTGAGCTTCCATTCTTGAAATTGAAGACATAAGGTAGGATATTCATCTTCTTGATTATGAATTCTAGTTGTACCTTGCATGGTTATTGAGTCTTTAGTGATCTAAGTCTAGAATTGGTTCAAAATGTTGAATTGAAGCTTAAATCTTGCATGCATGTATACATTGTTGAGTTTTGAGGTTGTTTTCTTAGAATCCTCACATGCATGTCCATATTTGGGTTATAGTCCATGAATTCATCATGTTTTGGAGTGTTGACTCATTTGATCATGCATTGGAAGCTTTGAAGTTGATTAAATTCATGCATGTTGCATGTTCATCATGTTCTTGAAGTTTATTTGAAATGGTGTTCAATTGACTTACCTTTGGGCTTTGATTTTGCAAATTGATCTTTGAAACATGTCATATTATGAGTTTTAAAGTGTTTTCCAGAAAATTAGCCCAAAAGGATCGAATTTGATGCTTTAAATGTTGAGTTTCATACTTGGAGACAAATTTAGAAATTCCAGAGCGCACACTCTGAGATCATGCAGTCCGCTCGAGCGAGAAAAGTAGCGCTCGAGCGTGAAATGCGTGTATCCAATACTTTGCATGTGTTTACAGTCCGCTCGAGCGAGGGAATGCACGCTCGAGCGAGGACTTGTGTCTCACGCTCGAGCGGGGGTCGAGCGCCCGTCGAGCGTGAATTTCATGCATCCAGTACTTTTGCAGTCCGCTCGAGCGAGGAAAGTCACGCTCGAGCAGAGATCCTTTGTCTGCATGTCCGCTCGAGCGTAGAAAGCCACGCTTAAGTGAGACCCCTGTTTTTTGAAAATTCTGAAAAGTGTTTTAAAGTGCATCTTTGCATCCTCATTCCATCCTAGGCATTCCTAGGCCTAGTTTAAGGCATCTTAATGATGATAATGCTATAGAACCACACCGAGTCAAGATAGGGATTAAGTCATTATTTTCCCCAAACGTGCAACTTAGTGTGTGTTCATCCTGTAACTGTATAGGGTTGGCATCCGAGGACGTTCACTAGCCTATCTGTAGCCCAGAACTCTGTGAGTAACAATGTTGTAAAGATATGTTCAATCATGAATATTTTCTGAATGATCAACTGTACTGTTTTCTGAAATGATATTTCGTACTAAATGAATGCTTGTCCTATTTGTGAATTGTATTCGTGGCATCCATAGCAATTTACTGTTACTGTACTGTACTGCTACTGTTACAGAGATCTCTGTCGGTTTTCATGTTTGGAACCACTACTGCTTACTAATATGTTGGCCATCAACTGACTGTTCGGTCTATTAAGACCTACTGTACTGTTTGCTATTGGATGTACCACTTATGACTGCTATGATCGAATAACCGATATACTGTTTAAATGACTGTTTTAAATACTGAAAGGACATTCATTCTTAACCTCTTTACGCATATGTTATTCACTGGGCTTTAGCTTACTGTTTATATATATTTGTTGGTGTCCAGGCACCGGATCGGAGTTAGGAGCGTTGGGTTAAACTCCCTTTTTGTCAAGCCAACCAACGTGCCTCACTGCGAGGTTCTAAGTATGTCCAAGCCAAGGCTGCTTCGGGGTGTTTTAGATTCCCCCTTTTCTGTCTCTATTCTGTATAGACTGTTTAGACTTGTACTGTACTGTTATGGTAGGGATTTGGTCCCTAACCTGAATACCTGTATATGATGTATGTACATATTGCTTTTGTTCTGAATGTGATTATGTTATGAAAAGTCTTTTTGTATACAGACTGTCATAGCTCATTGGACATCTTTTATTACTGTTATGGCTTCCGCCAGCCTCTGTACTCTGTATTACTGTTATTACTGTTAAGCAGGCCTTCGGTAATCACGGATTACTGGCCGGTTACGGTGCTAAACCCGTAGGGGCGGGTTTGGGTCGTGACAATGCATACTGCTTTAATTTCACGTGCGGGGCGCACGTACGGTAGTGGTTCGGCACGTGTGGTCAGTACCCTGGTTTCATTTTCGCTCCGTTTTTCTAACTTCCAGGCCTCCGTTTACATGGTTTTCCAATGTATTTCACATTATGAACATAAAAGAAATCAACGAATGATAATTATAACCAAACGACAAAGCAACGAATAACCAAATAGGTTTAAGAATCGACTGAACGAATTGAATGTAATTTTGGGATATTATGCTTGATCATATTGTGTAGGTCGCGCGCACGAGGAGTACCATCCGGTCAAGCACCGTGAGTAATACCTTTGTAAAGATAGTTTCGTATATGAATTACTTTGAAAATGACTATATCATCCGATAATTGGTGAAACCTATGTTTTGTTATGAAATGTTTAATATGATAAAATTTTGATTAAGAATGTCGGAACTGTTAAGATATGCTTGAAACTTTAAATTGTATACGATACGATATGTTCACGAAAATGAGATTTTGATAAGAATGAATGAGATCCCTGTTTTTTTTTTTATTATCGAATGTGACACCCATGAACATATTCTTGAATGTTCAAGAAATCTCCATTATGATTATGTCGATCCATAGTGGCCGTTATGTCAACATCAACCCGTTGTGGTTGTTTTGTGTAAGTCTATCAATTGTGGTCTTTATGTGTATTTCGATCCGTTGCGATCGTTATGTATATGTCGATCCCTTGCGATCGTTATATATATATATATATGTCGATCCGTAGTAGTCGTTATGCCTCTGTCCTTGATCCATTGTGGTCGTTTTGCTAATATTTTGTTCAGTACTATTGGTTATATCACGAAATGTAAGTAACTTTGAACGGTTTGATGATCATATATGATAAATGCTTCGTTTTGTCGTGAACGTTCTGTATAGTATTTTGTCAAAGGTTTACTAATACTTTTGAAAATGTACCACGCTATGTGTTCCACTATGAAAGGTTCTCTGAAGGTTTGAGGAACTTTATTTATTGTTACACTTATCCGGAAAATACTTTGCTCATATTAAGAACATTGTTTGATTTTATAAGCTATGAATCTTATTTATTTAACTTCTTTACATTGAGATTATTCACTGGGTTTTAGCTCATCGTTTATTATATGTATGTAGGTGATCAAGCACCGGATCGATTTTAGAGGCATCGATCCGAACTTGTTTTTTCAAGCCAACTATTGTGCTTTACCGTGAGGTTCTGAACCGTCAAGTTTTAAGGGCTTTTGGGTGGTTTCTAAGTTCACCTTTTTGACATTATCTTAAACTGATGTAAATGTTGCCTAACTTTTGTTACTATTGTTTTGGAAATGGGATTTAAATTCCCTACCTGTTGTTTTCATTTCGTGTATAAGTGTATTATGGACTTAAGTGTTTATATACATATTAAAGTTTGTTTGTTCATATAAGTCCTCATAGTTCATTGGACGATATATTTTATTATTTTTCAACTTCCGCCAGCCCCTATTATTGTATTACTGTAAAGCAGGCCTTTGGTAATATCTGATTACTGGCCAGTTATGACGCTAAACCTATAGGGGCGGGTTTGGGTCGTGACAACTGCTGCCCAGTGCCATCCGCCTACCCCTGCTCTCTTGTCAATGTCATGCATCACTCACATCAAGTTCAAAGTTACAATGAATGAAAAACAAAAAAAATGTCGCACTGTTACCTAGCAGTGCTGCTGGCCTACTTCTACTCCTCTTTGCATCAGTCACATCAAGTTCAAAGTTGCAATGAATGAAAAAAAAAAATGTCTACACCTCTGCAGACTTTAAAAAAAATTAATAATAAAAATAATATAACGATCATATTACCATTTAACATAACGGTATTTTTTTTTTATTTATAAATTTGCTTCATCTTTCCAACTTCTATAAATATCCCCCATTTTCCAAAATAAATCTCACAAACAGTTCTCACTCTTAAACTCTCAATCTCTCTCAACTCTCAATTAATTTTGAAGTGTCATTCCTAAGTGACAATTGCAATTGTGCAATAAAAAACTTTTAGAATAAACTAATTTCTGTATCGCATTCGCTAGTCGATAACATTAATTAGTTTAATTAAATTTATTAGCTACTTTTTTTTTCATTAATTATTTGTGCACATATATTAATTATTATTTTTTACTCATTGTATTTACACATTATTTAAATTAATTGTTAGTTCTTATATATTATTTTACTTACATTATTATGGATCCTAATATTCCTAATGTTTATGTCGACGTTGATACATATAGTACACGATATGAATCTATTGATTCTCCTTCTAATATCCATCTTCCAACAGTTGGATCATCATCTAGGGGCACAACTAGTAGTGTTTGGGAACATTTTGAAAAAATATCTATAAATAATCCCGATGGTACAATTACATTTAAAGTAAAATGTAAATATTGTACACATTTACTTAGTGCTGCATTTGTAGGGGGTACTAGTCATCTAAAAAGGCATGCTAACAAACATTTACAAAGTCAACAACTTCATATTAGAAGTCAAATGCAATTAGGGGCTTCATCAACTGGTAATTTGTAAACATTTTGATATGATCCTATACGTACACAAAATTCTGTAGTTGATTATATTATTAAAAAAGAACAACCTTTTATTACTAGTAAATGTCCCGATTTTACCGAAATGATTCACGAAGTTTTGCACCGCAATATCAAAGTTTTTCAAGAAATACTACTAGAAACAGGATTTTAAAGAAATTTGAGATTGTTAAAAGTAAATTATTTGACATCTTTAAAAAATTGAATGGAAGAGTTTGTTTAACATCTGATCTGTGATCAAATAACGGTTTAGAATATTAATGTATCACTGCACATTTTATTGATAACGATTGAAAATTAAATAAAAGAATTATTGCATTTAAATTAGTTGAATTTCCATACACTGGTCATTCGCCTAGTGTAGAAATAAGAAATGCATTATATGAGTGAGTTTTACAAAATAAAATATTTACAATTAGTTTAGATAATGCAACATATTATAATCAACCTGTAACCCATTTAAAATCAACTTTACAATTACTTGTTGATGGCGATTTATTTCATGTTTGTTGTTGTGTCTATATTTTAAACTTGATTGTTAAAGAAACTATGCATGTATACGAGACTTTTGTACTTATAATAAAAAATGCAGTTGTTACTATTATGTTTTTTGCTAATCGAATTTCGGAATATAGAAAAAATTATCAACGAGAAAGTATGTCATTTAAAAAATTAATTTTAGATATAGATAGTAAGGGGAATTCAACATATAGTATGTTAAAAAGAGCTTATAAACAAAGAAAAGCAATAGATTTTCTTTGTAACAATATCAATAGGAGGAGTATTAACTCCTACAGAACTTAATTAGTGCCAAGTAGTCTTGTATAAAGATTTTTTTAAAAGTTTTTGATACTTCAGCAAAATTATATATATATATATATTTCTATTTCACCATTTGTTTTACATATGCTAGCAGAAATAATTAAAGTTTTCATAAAATATATTGGTAATGAATATTATGTAACCATTATTATTTCAATGAAAGCAAAATTTGATAAATATTTTGATCATTTGCCTCATCTTTTAGGTTTAGCCATAATAATTGATCTTAGGTATAAAAAAATTGGTTTACAAGAATTTTTAGAACGTATTTTCGTTGATCAAACACACTTTGCCCATATTATGCAAACATGCAACATATTATTTGAAGAATACAGGGCAATTACATCTATAAATACACCTACACACACTACATTAGTAGTCTCATTTCAAGGCGGGAGATTAAGTGTTTTTTCAGTAATAAAAGTAGAAGAATATCTCAATATACAAGCGTAAGTAGTTATAAATTACAACGTTATTTGGAAAGCTTGTTAGTTGATGATTTTGACATTTTGAAATTGTGAAAACAAAATGAAACTATGTGGCCTGTGATTTCATAGACGGCCCGTGATATACTAATCGTTTCTATTTTTACAGTTGCTTCGGAATCAGTTTTTAATATAGGTGGATGGGTGTTGAGCGATTACCGCAGCAGGATTTCACCCCAAATGGTTGTGGCACTGATGATTTCTAAAGATCATATATATACGTTTACGAGAAGACAAAATTATAGTGGAAAATAGTGAATTCAAAATGATTTGGATGACATATCCTCGGGCAATGTGATTGAATTGTCTATCTCCTCCGATGATTGATCAACAATTTATTTTTTACTATTTCATTTCATTTTTTTTGTACTAGATTATTGAGGTGGAGTATGATGCAAATGATTGGTAAGCAGTAGGTGCCAACCTAGTTAGGATGTGCTTGACCTACAGTGATGCAATTGCTCTACCATCATCAATAATCTATACATATTTTATTTAATGATATAAAATTTTGTAATATTTTATTTCATTTTGAAATAAAAATTGTTCATTCAATAAATATTATATAATTAATTTAATAGTGTAATATTGAAAGTTTCATTTTCATATATATAAAATTATTTATTTCAAAAGAAAAAAAATTACATAATTGCATACTTTTTTAGTTATAAATTTATAATTAAAAAAATATAAGTCATACATAATTAAATTTAAATACCATCACGAAACATAACCAAACAAAAATCTCATTAATCTTAACTAAAATACTATTGTATAAATTCTCTTTTATTTTTTATCCCTAATAAATAATCTACATAGATAATGTATTTATTGTTCATTGTTCCAAAAAAAAATAAAAATAAGGCCATAGGCCCGACCCTATTCTAAATGGGCCTGGGCTTGGGTTTGGGCCCCACTTTTTGGCCCATGGACCAGCCTGGCCTGACCTGTTAAAAAATCGGAAGCCTACGAGGCCTGCTTGGGTCGGCTCGAGCCAGGATGGGCCAAGCCGGGCATTATTGCATCTCTAACTCCCATTTGCATGTTTTCATCCTCATGTTTTCTTAAGCATTCTTGGACATTGTTTGGACAATATTAATAAGGAAATGAATTAGAAACATATTAAAAGGGAATTGAATTAAGATAAAACGTTTGATTGAGGCTGGTGTGTCAATGTTTGCTTCAATATGTATATTTTGTAAGTGGACGCTCGAGGCTTAATATCAATACAACCCACTGTGAGTAATGTCTTTATAAAACTAAATTTGAAAAGTATTTTGAATTGTTTAAGAATGATATTTTGACTCTTATTTGTCATTTATGAATGAATATCCTTTTTGAAATTATAATCGTGGCATTCTTTGGTGAGATCCTCGCGTGAGGGAAACAATATCATGGCCCATTGATTAATAGGCCTTCGCTTAGAGGAAACAATACCATGCCCCATTGGATTAATTGAAACACAGAGATCTTTGATGTTGGACCTTAATGGTCTACACTGAATTATGGATTATTGATTGACCCGCTGTGGTTTCATTGGATTGACCGTAGTGGTCCTATTGGCTTCAGTACATCGTTTCATTGTTACTCTATTGGATGTACCATGTATAATGATTTGAATGATTATTTTTATCGCAAAGGATTGATATAATTCTTAATCGAATTGTTTTGCTTAACGAAATGAATTGTTTCGGGAAATGAAAGATATGTTTTGTGTCATGTTGGACTTCAATCATTTAAACCCTTTATATTAATATTACTCATATGGGCTTCAGTTCACCCCTCTCCCTTATATATATATATATAGATGAGTAAGTGGAACGTCAAGTCTAAGGTAGTCTCGGAGTCTACCCCTGTAAAGCCATTTTTGAAGTGCTTCTGTGATGGAGCGTGCTTGGACTCGAGAGGAGTCAAGCTTTGTCAACTCTTACCTTTGTTTTGTTTACTTTTGTTATTTTGGAACTTGTTATGGATAAATGTTGTATAATAAGTCTATTTTTGGTGTAATGTATATAAGAATGTATGAAGTTTAAAGTTTTAAATATTTATGAACTTGGCATGTATGCACTGCTCAATGGACTATCTTTTATATTTGATATTGTTTCTGCTAAGCCCCGTTATAATATTACGATTGATTTTGTCATTGAGGCCAAAGGTAATCCGAGATTACTAGCCAGTTATGGCCAAAACCTATAGGAGTGGTTTCGAGCACCTGGGGTACGCGAGCGCGTTTGACAGTTCAGACTCCTTATCTTTAATCTAGTCTCACAATTGTAGTGTGAAACATAAATGAGAGTCCAGATCCGAAAAATCTACAAAAAAAAATCCACTAATCACAAGATATGCTAGAAATGGACTACATTACCAGATCTCAAAGTCGTCACTTAATTTTTTGAAAAAATTAGAAAATTTATGACTCGTGCCAAAGACTACTGTCCGTCATAACCAAAGATGTCTCGGTTCAAGACCTTAGGTGTGAGGGAGGAAAATCATGAATTGAGTAACTCCGCTCACCCGATCAAAGGATCGGCTTCTACTAAACCATGAAATGAATTTTATAAACAATATATGCTCATGTTTTGATTATTATTAATGCTACAATTATTATGTGAAGCAATAAGGTATAGACTATGTCATTCACTTTAGAACGCTTTGATTTCATGCATTTTAAAGAAGTTTTAAACAATGTACAACTCAAAGAAAACTGAGTTTACAAGCATAAAATCAACACCATTCTAACTTGAGTGACACAACAGCCATCCATTGGCAATTATTGAGATAGATCAATTAAGCAAGTAGCTGCATGGTAGAATGCCAACACATAATAAATAAATAATGTACAAGCGAGCTACTAAAACTATTTACTTGCTTCCAACAAAAGATGAAAAAAAGAGTTAGCAAAATATTCATGATCCTATATGGAGAATATTAATATAATACATACACAAGAATGCGATTACAGATTTGGCTACTAGTACATGACTTGTGAATCATCTCAAAACATGAGGTAACATACAAAATCACATAAAAAATGATAAAGTCCATAAACACCAATGAACCGAATCCAAATGCATGAAACATGGATGCAAGCATAAGGATTATGATAATGAAAACATGATGCTATCAACATATATGAAAAGTATGGAAATAAAAGGGATAGAAAGAAATGGGGAGTGAAAGATGTACATGGAAAGTGATAGAAAGAAATGGAGGTTGGAAGTTATTACATCAAGCCCTTATAATGAAAGAAATAAAAAGAAGTGGGGTTAGAAATTATTACAACAAACAACTATAATGAAAAGAATAGAAAGATATAATGATTACAAAGAATTACAACACATGCCATCGGGCTTCCATTGAGAGTTATATGATAAAATAGTAATAATGAATAGAGATACATTCTTGTTACATTACAAGGATATTTCGCCAACAATTAATCAGTCTCTAAGTCACAACAAAACAACTCTTTGACTCTTGGATGACGCATCCGACTCTGCACGTAAAAAATTGTTTAACAACTGGGATGAACACAACGGTCTAGTAGGGATTTACAATGATTCTAATCAATAATAACTTGTAAGTATATGTGATCATGAATGTACTCAAATGATAATTGAATAAGTAATGTGTCTTTTAGTATCCAAAAATACATACATAGTACACGTTTTCAAAATAACTTCCCTTAACAATTCAAGAAAATCCTCTCTTTTTCTTCTATTAAACTTTATCTTTCTCAAAAATTTTCCGATTTCTATCACAATTAGGAAAATCATATTCACCCAGATCATCTCATTATCTCACAAATAAAAGACAACTATAAGGATCTACAACCTTTACCAAGCCTTACATTCATCACTTACGACAACGATCATAAATCCAATTCATTACAACACTGTCACGACTATGCGTTTTAAGTCCCTATCATGATTCCACCATGTAAACACACATTTCCACATAATTACACAAATAACCTATGAACAATTCACTTTTCCCAACCTGTCTTCATCAAGTTATTCTAACACAATTTACCGAGTGATAACCGAAACAAAACTGGAACCTATCTCAAAGCACCACGCTTTACCGATAGCTAGTCGAAAGAAAAATGAAACCTCTATATAGCCCAACAGACCACATGTTTTATCGGGTGCAAACCAGAAGGAAAACAGAACCTACGTCAATGCGTTATGCTTTACTAGGTCCTAGCAATAAGGAAAGCGGAACCTCCATATAGCACTTTCATCATTCATCATGTTCCTACTTGAATTAAACCAAGCAAACAAAATAACAACACATAATATGTCCGACTCATTCTACAA
Organism: Camellia sinensis; assembly: GCF_004153795.1. NCBI lineage: Eukaryota > Viridiplantae > Streptophyta > Magnoliopsida > Ericales > Theaceae > Camellia > Camellia sinensis. The sequence goes on from NW_021025388.1 coordinate 1,174,643, forward strand.
CACACAATATCATCATCCACCAATGGTCAAGGATAAAACCTTTAAGTATTAACTAACATAAACCATCAAAATTGAATAATATATAACTCTATCATCAAAATCATCTAATTGACGTCCACAATAATTGTTTAACATGACTACCATACCCAATCTCGATATTTTCAACGTCAACTAAATTCCTAACATTATCAATCAAAACAATACATAGTTCCTTTAATTAAGTTCCATAATTTTCTAATTTTCAACATAACTTAATTTCTCATCAACCATTCATTTCTTTCCGTCTCTTCTATTTCACATTTTGAATCACAATCATCGATATAGTTCATTAATTCTTAGAAACATCATTTACCTCGTTACTAAACATCATCAAGCAAATTAAAGTTAATTTTTTTTTGATTTAATCACCATGAATATGTTTCATTATTTATTCTACTAATTTAAATCACTAAAAATTATAATAAAACCAATCTCAATAAACAAAAATAATTTCTTTCCTTTCTTAAATGTATTTTCTATCCAAAATTATTAATTTAATTATGTAATCATGAAATTTATCAACTTGTCTTATCTCTTAAGATTTTCAAACACTAAGAAATTAGGGCTTTTTGTATTAAACTTCATAAAAATGATATCTAATAGCTAAAATCTTCCACAATACACAATAATTGAAGGTTTAAGTTCCAAATCCAAAAACTCTAACTATCACATAAATGTATTTCAAAAATCCATTCTAAAATCACATTTTATGCATTAGAAAAATACCACTCATCTATTTATAGAGAAATATTAAAAAGAAACAAAGAAATCCTTACCTCAAGGGAAGAAGAGGAGAAAAGCTTGAAAAATTGACTTTGCTGGATTTCAATCTCCACTAATCAAAACGTAACCCTTGAGACGCTCGCCATTTTGGCATTAAGAACTACTATAAAAAACCAAATAGATTTTGGTGGATTGGAGAAAATGCGAATTTTTTTGGTGGTTGCTTTAGAGAGATAAGAGAGAAAATAAGGTTTAGAGAGAGTGGGGACCGAGAGAGATGAAAGAAAATGAAATGGGGTCCAGCTCATCAAGTGATTATGCATGAAAAATGAAGTAAAAATGCGCTTGGCTGCACGCGTGGAGATCTTTACCGTACATACAGGACTCCCCACCGTACGTGTGGATTACTCTAGAGGGAAAATTCCAAATTGCTCCATTATCGCACATGTGGGCATGCTCCACTACATGTGTGGGACCTACCTGTCATGGCCCAACCCTAGGGGATTAGGGCAGGAATTGTAACTTATTAAATAATTTTAATCGTAACAAATTAAAGGCGCAGGCGGAGGCAATATGGAAATAAGAAAAAAAATTAAACAGAAAATTAACTTCATTCGATTATTTTGATAAAAGAAAGTACATTTATAGGGTTTTTATTTATTTATTTATTCAGCGATTGACCCTCAATAAAAAAAACAAAGAGAAAAAAAAAGAAAGGAAAACAAAATAACGGATCAATATCAAATTCTTGTATGGATTCCACTACATGAGGTTATGGGTCTTCCTTACATCTCGTCACCTGAAAGGGTAATAGCTATAAGCACACAGCAAAGTGAGAAATATTATGCCAAGAATATAGGGAATACAAAGCTAAAACATTTACATAACTTAATTTGAATAACTAAATTATTTAATTGGTAGGAACTGAAAAACAAAAATTATGTAAATAATTAACTATAACCACGGTACAGATCAGAACAGAACAGAGGTCACATGAGTGACAGTCAGAATAAAGGTCAATGGATCCATGACAAACAGAGGACCACAAAGTAGCCAAACAGAGGTCAATGGTTATTTAAGTTCTCCAAGACATGGGACTCCTGTGGTGGTACTTACAGAAAATAATTGTTTACAAAATCATTGTCAAATAATTTCTAAAATTTAAACAAACATATTCATGGGTTTTGATTTAAGTAAATAGAGTTCAGAAAATAATTAACGTAATTGAAATATAAATATAAGTTATAAAATATAACTTGTATAAAATAAATCATGATAGTTCAAAATATATGTAAAATAATTCCCCCTTTTTCTACTGACTTACTTGAAGCACCTTTGTTTCTTATCTTTCGATGGTTAAACTATGCTTTATACTCCTATTTATACTTAGATGGTGTTTGGGAAGTGAGTTTTTATGTAGATTTTATTAGATGTAGGTTTTTATGAGATAACAAAATTTTGGTGTTTGGGAAGATAGTTGGATTTTTATGTGATTGGATGTGATGTTTGTGAGGGAAAAAGTGAAATGATTATGGGGTTGAATGTGATATTTTGTTTGAATGTGTTTTTTTTGGTTTTGCAAAACTTTTGTCTTTTAGTGAAAAAAATGAAAAAAAAATTTGGGAACTTGCTTCCCAAACACCACCTTAGTGTTGCTGTAAATTACTGCCACGTTTCCCAGTCTAAGTATCTTAGGAGCTAACCCTGCTAAGCCTTATCTCCAAGCAACTTAGCTGGCTACTTCCAAGCAAGTAGGAGATTAGTTAGAATTCATGCTTATTTTACACCTTGGCCCAAATATCCAAAATAATTACATTTTTTTTAAAAAAAAATGTTTCTGTTGAGCTTATTTACAACTTTGCTTAATTCTATATTTATCCTAAATTAAAACACATGCTTATCATATTCATTTATAAAATTCAATATTTTGTTTTACTTTTGTTCTTGTTATATTAATTCAATATTTGGAGTGTCACACCACCTGATGATCAAAAACTTTTATAAGGCATTCCACATTCTACCGATTCATCTTTACGCTCAAAAATCGAAAATTCTCATTTGGAAAAACGTCAAGAAGATTACACAAGTTTAAATCGTCAACCACTAATACATCACATTACACTTGGGACACCGAAACTAAAATAAATAATCTGAAAGGTATAGAGTTGGGTCTAAGACTTGAGACATACCAGTCATTAACTTCAAAACTTAGAAATTAGTTGAGGTGGCCTGAATATCAGATTATAAAAAATAAAAAAGACTCAAAAATTAATTGAGTTGCACTCAAATAGACTCCAAAATTCAATTATTAAAAAAAAAGAAAAAGAAAAGAAAAGAGAAGGAATGAGTTGCCCATGTTGCAGTACTTGTCACAAAAATATAACATGAAAATTGTAGTAAAGTAATAAACGAATAGTTTAAAAGGAAGCAAAATGAGAAACAAGCATACTTGAAGAGATAAAAGTGTAATTTATCTAAAATTCCGTTGATAACAAAAAAAAAATTATTGATCAACCTTAAAAATCACATAACCATACCCTACACTAATCATAATTCACCATCATATTTATTAATCACTAATTAGAAATTCGTGAATGTCACCACTTTACCCATCACACTACCATTTAGACTCACCTGGCGGTGCCAAAACCCATCAATAACTTATCGGTGATAATACCATCAACAAATAGAGATATTACAATATATATTTCCAAAAAAATATACATATAATATATCTTTCATAATTTTTTCACAAAATTTCATAACTTAAACGTAAAGGTCATAACTTTCTTTTACTAAAAAAATATCATAATAAAATCTTAAAATGTGGTAACAAAAATCACAAAATATTATTACATTATCATTCCTTAACTTCTAACTTCTAAGGTGCACATGCACATTGTAAATTTCTCCGTCAGCAAAACTGCCTTCAAAATTCTGAGCTCCTCCTCAAGAATCTTTCGAGTTTAAACTGTAATAAGCACAAGCTCAAAACTTGCATGGATCCAAGTGCTGGAAAACGAGCAAAAGCTTGAAATTTGACTCCGAAAATGTTCGCTCTTTCCAATCAAATTCCCAGAAACAACCACACCACTCTTCTTCCATATCTCAATCTCCTTCCTCACAACCTCACCACCACCACCACCGCTCCACCACCACCACCACAAGACGAAACCTCCATTGCCAACCTAGTCCTCAAATCCGACCCACAAACCCTAACCACAGCCCTACAAAACCACCCAGTTCAATGGACACCCGAATTGGTCACCAGAGTCCTCAAACGCCTCTGGAACCATGGTCCCAAAGCTCTCCAATTCTTCAAAATCCTCGATCGCCACCACTCCTACACCCACTCCTCCGCCGCCTTCGACCACGCCGTCGACATCGCCGCCCGATTGCGCGACTACAAGACCCTCTGGACCCTCGTCGCTTCCATGCAGACTCGCCGCCTCGGACCCACCCCCAAAACCTTCGCAATCATCACCGAAAGGTACGTGGCCTCTGGCAAACCCGATCGAGCTGTTAAAATTTTCTTGTCAATGCACCATCATGGTTGTCCTCAGGATTTGAATTCGTTCAATACTATTCTTGATGTTCTCTGCAAATCTAAGCGTGTCGAAAAGGCTTATTCGCTTTTGAAGATTTTTAGGGGTAGATTTAGGGCTGATACTGTTAGTTATAACATAATTGCAAATGGGTTTTGTTTAATTAAGAGAACGCCCAAGGCGTTGGAGGTTTTGAAGGAGATGGTGGAGCGAGGATTGAATCCGAGTCTGATTACGTATAATATATTGCTTAAAGGGTTTTTTAGGGCAGGTCAAATTGAGGAAGCTTGGGAGTTTTTCTTGGAGATGAAGAATAGAAAATGTGAGATTGATGTTGTTACTTATACTACTGTGGTTCATGGGTTTGGTGTTGTGGGTGAGGTAAAAAAGGCTCGAAAGGTGTTCGATGAAATGATTGGCAAAGGTGTCCTTCCTTCGGTGGCAACGCATAATGCATTAATTCAGGTTTTGTGTAAGAAAGATAGTGTAGAAAATGCAATTGTGGTATTTGAGGAGATGTTAAGGAAGGGTTATGTGCCTAACTCGATGACTTATAATGTGGTGATTAGAGGATTGTGTCATGTGGGGAAAATGGATATGGCTATGGAATATGTGCATAGAATGAAGAATGATGAGTGTGAGCCAAATGTTCAGACTTACAATCTTGTGATTCGTTATTATTGTGAAGCTGGAGAAATTGACAAGGGTTTAGAAGTGTTTGAGAAAATGGGAAGTGGGGATTGTTTGCCCAATTTAGATACATATAATATTTTGATAAGCGCGATGTTTGTCAGGAAGAAATCGGATGATTTGTTGGTGGCTGGGAAGTTGCTGATAGAGATGGTTAATAGAGGGTATCTGCCTCGGAAGTTCACTTTTAATCGTGTCTTGAATGGGCTTTTGCTTACTGGTAATCAAGGTTTTGCAAAAGAAATTTTGAGATTGCAGAGCAAATGTGGCCGGCTTCCTCGTCAGTTCAGATTGTAAATCACATTTTGGCTAAGCTACTATAAAATATTGCTTAACTCACGTCCTTTGTGTGATTGTAAAATGATTCACCATTCAAAAACATTCATATGGTTGTTGAGGCTGTCCAGATTTATATTGTTCACAAAATGCTTCCATTTGACATTGATGGCATGATAACATTATGCGAATGTTGAAGCTCCTGAATGCAGTTTGGAGTGTTATTGCTTCTTCTCCCTTTGGAATAGAAATTTGATTGGTCACCCAATTTGTGACTTTAAAGCCTACTGTTTAAGTGCTTCACAGGATGGAATTGTTGTTAAGAAGATATCGCAAGGAAGAGGTTCAACAATGGAGGCTAAACAAAACCAAGCCTTGTAACCCAATCAATTGAGGAAAAGTACGCTCAGATTTGAAAATTGGAGGCCTAGATTTGAAAATGTTGAGACTCTGAGATGGGGAATTTGATTTTTCTGAGAGCCTATTGGCTTTGGTCCATGATCAGTAGGAATCACCTTTGAAGATCAGAGCAAATTATACAAATGAATTTTGACCAAGCAGGAACTGGGGATCAAAGTTCACGGTAGTTGGGGCCTCTTAGAAGAATCCATGACTTCATTGTTGATGTGATCCTGATGCAGTTTGGAGAATGAGTGCTTGTTTTCCCTTTTGGTACGAAATTTGAGTAGTCACCCAACTTGTGACTTCAAATCCCCCCATTCAAAGAGCGTCAAAGGATAAAATTGTTGTTATGCAGATCTCACAAGGAAGGTTGAACAATGGAAGCTAAACCAAACCAAGCCTTGTGACCCAACAATTGAGGAAAAGTGTGCCCAGATTTAAAAATTGGAGGCTCAGATTTGAAAATGGTAAGACTGAGATGGGGGATTTGATTTTTCTGAAAGCCTATTGGCTTTGGGTCATGATCAGTAGAAAATTCCTTTGCAGATTAGAGCAAATGATACAAATGAAAACATGTTGGTGATTTGGTCAGATTGATATTTCTCATGCGTTGATTACTATTTCCATCTCATTTTTGCTGTTACCACTGTCATCTAATCTGATACCAGCTATTTGTCTGTCTTCCTATGCTCTTTTTGGTTCCATCAAACACAGAATAAATGACAAGGTTTCAAAATCCCCTGATAGTATGTGTGTGTATGTGAGGAGGTTTGATTGAATTTGGTACACTTTTTAGGTCTTTTCTATTTGTTCAGTAATGTTACTGAACAAATATGTTTAATTGATCATGCCAATTGCATCAATATGTTTATAAACTCCTGTGATAGAGAGTGTGTGTGTGTGTGTGTGTGTGTGTGTGTGTGTGTGACAGAGAGAGGTTTTAGTGATTTTGGTACTACTGATGCAAGACAAGATTTTAAAAGTTTCTATATTTTAAATATTTTTGATATAGTATTTTATTACGAAGCTTATAATTTTAGTATAGAATATTCCAGAATTATTAGGTTTTTTAATTTGGTTTGATTTTATTTTCCTAATTTTAGGTTATTTGCTTTGCAAGAATTAAACTAGTTGATTGTCTTCTAATTTTTAGATTTTTTGGTGTCCAAAATTACTTGAACACCAAGTCTTAGGTTATTGTAAATACATATGTAAGTCTTGAGCAAAATTATAACTTTTGATCAATAAGTTTTTCTCTTCCTCGTGGATTTAAGGTTTCATATTTCTTATGGATTCAAGACCCCCTTCATCTACTAGAACAATATCTAATTCTCGTGTGTATTCCAATGCGTCATTCTTGGTCTTGGGTTTTTTTGATTTGCTCACTAATGTTACCTAATGATCATATCAATTGTATTGATATGTTTATAAACTGATGGGTGTTAACTTATTGGCTGTCCACCAGTGCATTTTGCATGCAAGAATATATGGATTTTTCCATCACAAGCACCAAATGAACAATGTGATTGTGTTGTATGAGAAAATCTGATGGAAAGAGAACTTTGAGGAATTTGTCTGGCTCTAGATACATGCTTTGGTCTAGCTGATTATGGACTTGATCGTCATTGTCATCATCCTTCTCAACGTGAATAGGTTTTTTGAATTCTATTGTACTAGAACAGTAAAACTACTTCTGAACTTTAGACACATTGTGTTTGTGCTATCTAGATGAAAATTAAATAGGGTGTCCCACAATGATGATATTGACTGTATGTTGTTATGCAGCCTTGGGTAGAATTCAAACCCAAAAGTTAGCTGTTGAAGTGAGGGTATCCTCACGCTTATATATTTAACATTACTTTTGTTTGGTTTGGGAATTGGCTTTTTTAGTGGCTTTTTGATCTTTTACGAAAAAAGTAGAGAGAATGGGTTGACTTTTTGTAGTGTTTTTTTGGCTTTTTGGCTAAAACTCCAGCTTCCCAAACAAGGCCAAGCAATGTGGGACTTTGCTTCATAGTTTCCCGTTCCTATTATTGAAGACTTGAGAGGTTTTCATATCTTGTCCTACAGGCTTTCTACATTACTTAAGAGCAGTGGAAGGATATAGGGAGGACAGGGGAGGGGGCACCCCGTTTTTCCACTAGAAAAGGATTGTGGATCTCTGTCATAAAGTTTTTGATCTATCATCACCACCATTACCAAATCCATATATGAAGAGAGAACATTCCTTCAATTGTTATTCGTTACTTTTGCGTATGCTAATTGGTCTTATACTCGAACTCAATCCCATCTTTGGAAAAAAAAAAAATTATGCACTTTGGAACTTATACCTCAATGAAAATGATTTGTGCAGTTGATATGCTCTATTACAAACCCTAGAAATCATTATTGGAATTCAGGGATTGGGATTCTTGTGTGAACAGACCTGAGCCCTGGATACTGTGACTTTTGGCTATGAGCCAAATGGGCACATTTAGTGGTGTTGTGCTGTTATCTTGATATTTGGATATCATATTCTCATTACTTTACAAGTTCATGGTAAAATTCCATTTTTTGAATCTGCTCGGCAGATGTGTATTCCTTTCACAAGCCATTGAGGGGCTAGTAGTTTTCAATTATGATTAGTGTTGAAAATAAGGTGGTGATGAGAATTTGTATTTATTTATTTTTATGTAAAAAAATAGCATTAACTTATGAATGAGTTTAGGAAGAATTCGATACGGATCTACGAGTGTACAAGGAGTGTCACTATTTGATGCAGATACGATTTCCTTTTAGAAGTATGTGCGTTTAGTATCCAAATTCAAATTGGTTTCTGGTCTTGGTAAGAGAAATCCAGTTTAGGCCAAAAAATCGGGGTTTTGTTACATATGTTTGGGGCAATGCTTTGTGTTTTATTTTATTTATTTTTTTTGAATTATTAGAATGACAATGGAGAATCAAAGTCTGCTGAATCTGGCAAATTGTATTCTGAGGTCTATGATAAAGCTACACAAGAAGTGAGCTCTTAGTTATGGCTTTACGGTTTTTCATGGGGGGTGTGAATTTGTGTTTTCAATTATAGCATGAAATCATCTACTACCTCCTTGATGTATAGCATTGTAAAATGGCATTGGATCATTTTATTCAATCATTTGGCCTAACAATGGAATATTGAAATGATGCCTAGCAAATTTGGGAGGATTCCGCCTGCCTAAGTGTGTGTGGTTCTTAAGTTTTGTTAATTTTGTGAGGGGACACGTATTTCATTCATATTGACTTGTTATGCATTACTAGATAGTGGCTCTCTCTTTTACTCTTCCCTCTAATAAGTTGACTATGATTTCTAGTTGAGCCATCTCATTTGTGCTACTTGTATAAGCTCTATAGCCTTGTTAGCTTTGTTTTGTTTAAAATTATTTTCTCTTTCTTTTTTCTTTTTTCTTTTTCTTTGTTTTTGGGTGCAAAATGTGGACTAATTGGAGGCATTATTTTTTTTGAAAAGGTTTATCAGAGTGGAGTTCTGCATTTAGGTATGCAAATTCTCTAGTTTGACAATTATTATTCTAATTTATAGTTAGGCTGAAATTCTCCAAATTGATATCGCTCCTTTTTGTATTTCTGTGGCAATAAAAATGGCACATACTGTATTTCTTTCTCTTGGAAAAACTAAACTAATGATTTAAATATATTAGCAATATAAATGATGAGAGACCCCTATATGTATTTCTTCTCTCTTTCTTCTATTCCTATATGTATATATGTTTTAAATATTAGAATGTTGCTATGAAAAAATGTAAAAAATCATGTGGTTAGATGGCATTATAACATAAATCAGAATTTTTATTTGATTTGCTGCAGCTAAAAGTTTTTAGCTAGTTTTTGAACTTTATATGTTCTATCCACACTTCAAAAAAAAGAGGAAAAATAAAAAGAAAAAGAAAAATAAAAAGAAAAGAAGGGAAGTGAGAATGCCGTCTCCTTTTTATTTTGAGAGAACATTCCTTCAATTGTTATTCGTTACTTTTGCGTATGCTAATTGGTCTTATACTCGAACTCAATCCCATCTTTGGAAAAAAAAAAAATTATGCACTTTGGAACTTATACCTCAATGAAAATGATTTGTGCAGTTGATATGCTCTATTACAAACCCTAGAAATCATTATTGGAATTCAGGGATTGGGATTCTTGTGTGAACAGACCTGAGCCCTGGATACTGTGACTTTTGGCTATGAGCCAAATGGGCACATTTAGTGGTGTTGTGCTGTTATCTTGATATTTGGATATCATATTCTCATTACTTTACAAGTTCATGGTAAAATTCCATTTTTTGAATCTGCTCAGCAGATGTGTATTCCTTTCACAAGCCATTGAGGGGCTAGTAGTTTTCAATTATGATTAGTGTTGAAAATAAGGTGGTGATGAGAATTTGTATTTATTTATTTTTATGTAAAAAAATAGCATTAACTTAAAGAAGTTAACATTTCTGAAATTTTGTGGTGTCTGGAACTGAGGTCTGTAGATTTGATAAATAATGGCAATCTGCAGACCTTCAGCCCTGTTTTGAAAGTTAAAGATGAAATGGATGTTACATTGATTCAGGTTCCAACTTACAGTATTGTTCATGAGTTGGTAAGCATGTATCTAAAATTCTCAGGTAGTGTGTTAGGAAAGAAGTGAAGTCATTAACTGAGAGTAATGTTTTTTAGAAGAAAAATGGTTGACTTCTCTCAGATCATCCACTTCTTGTTGTAGATATTGTGCTATGGATGTGTTTGAATGCCAGAAGAAAAAAACAAGATGGTGTGATGAGATCTGTTGTGGTATTGTAACAATCATGTTTTGAATTTTTATGGTATTAGTTTAGCTGCATTTTCTTCAAAAACCACCAGGTTTACTTTTCCTGCTAAGCGGGATTTGGGGAAGGGTTGATGTATGCAGTCTTACCCCGGCAAGCGGAGAGGTTGTTTCCTCGGCTTGAATCCATGACCACTAGGTCACCAAGGGGTAGCTTTACCGCTACACCAGGCCCGACCTTTTGATATTTCTCAAAAGTAAATAAAATTAATTTCAAATTATGAATGAGTTTAGGAAGAATTCGATATGGATCTACGAGTGTCCAAGGAGTGTCATTATTTGATGCAGATACGATTTCCTTTTAGAAGTATATGCGTTTAGTATCCAAATTCAAATTGGTTTCTGGTCTTGGTAAGATAAATCCAGTTTAGGCCAAAAAATCGGGGTTTTGTTACATATGTTTGGGGCAATGCTTTGTGTTTTATTTTATTTATTTTTTTTGAATTATTAGAATGACAATGGAGAATCGAAGTCTGCTGAATCTGGCAAATCGTATTCTGAGGTCTATGATAAAGCTACACAAGAAGTGAGCTCTTAGTTATGGCTTTACGGTTTTTCATGGGGTGTGTGAATTTGTGTTCTCAATTATAGCATGAAATCATCTACTACCTCCTTGATGTATAGCATTGTAAAATGGCACTGGATCATTTTATTCAATCATTTGGGCTAACTATGGAATATTGAAATGATGCCTAGCAAATTTGGGAGGATTTCGCCTGCCTAAGTGTGTGTGGTTCTTAAGTTTTGTTAATTTTGTGAGGGGACACGTATTTCATTCATATTGACTTGTTATGCGTTACTAGATAGTGGCTCTCTGTTTTACTCTTCCCTCTAATAAGTTGACTATGATTTCTAGTTGAGCCATCTCATTTGTGCTACTTGTATAAGCTCTATAGCCTTGTTAGCTTTGTTTTGTTCAAAATTATTTTCTCTTTCTTTTTTCTTTTTTCTTTTTCTTTGTTTTTGGGTGCAAAATGTGGACTAATTGGAGGCATTATTTGTTTGAAAAGGTTTATCAGAGTGGAGTTCTGCATATAGGTATGCAAATTCTCTAGTTTGACAATTATTATTCTAATTTATAGTTAGGCTGAAATTCTCCAAATTGATATCGCTCCTTTTTGTATTTCTGTGGCAATAAAAATGGCACATACTGTATTTCTTTCTCTTGGAAAAACTAAACTAATGATTTAAATATATTAGCAATATAAATGATGAGAGACCCCTATATGTATTTCTTCTCTCTTTCTTCTATTCCTATATGTATATATGTTTTAAATATTAGAATGTTGCTATGAAAAAATGTAAAAAATCATGTGGTTAGATGGCATTATAACATAAATCAGAATTTTTATTTGATTTGCTGCAGCTAAAAGTTTTTAGCTAGTTTTTGAACTTTATATGTTCTATCCACACTTCAAAAAAAAGAGGAAAAATAAAAAGAAAAAGAAAAATAAAAAGAAAAGAAGGGAAGTGAGAATGCCGTCTCCTTTTTATTTTATATTTTTTTTCTTGTCAAGTTTGGTGACATGGAATATGATTAGGAGCTTTTATGGGTCGGTGGAATTTGGTGGATGATAAATTTTATAACATTTGTTTGATAAATGAGGTTTCTTGGATCTGAGGTATCCTGAAATGTTGCCACCTCTTGCTTAGCTACCTAACTTCTAGTTTTTGAGGTCTTTATTTTAGTATTCCATGATTGTACCATGAGATGTAAGTGAAAATTATATGATGTAATGTTACTCCATTTATGTGATATGAAATTAAATCTCAAAGAATCTAGTAGAATTTAAAAAGAAACCTAAGAATCATTTGTATCTTATCATGTTGAAGGATAACAATTGCCCACTCTTGTATGTACAATAATATGTAGCTATTATGCTGATCAATAACTAACAAAACATCTCTCTATTATGCGGCTGCATTAGGAAAAATATTTTTTTCTTTAGGAAACTTGAATTTTTTGCTAAGTGGTTCGGGTAAGAGCAACTTAAAAAAGAATGAATTCTGATAAAAACTGTGTTTTAGTTCTTGTATGGTTATAGCTATCATCAGTACATGTTGAATCAATCTTCAAATGAAATGAAGTGTTTCTTGATAGTTTTGGAAACAGTCACTTCGAACTTGGAAGAGATGTGATCAGTAGTTCCCTCCCTTGTTGGATTGACAGTTGCGGCGTGAGGTTTAAGTTCTTTGCCAATGCTGCCTACCACATACTTCCACATGAAAGCATAAAAATTGGTGTCCTAATGTTTTGCTGGTAGTCTATGTAATAAGATGAGAATTTGCATATTTGTAATTTGCAAGAGTCAGATAGCCATCAAGAGGCCGAATATGAGACATTTGCATTTTTTTTTTTTTTTTTTTTTTTTTTTTTTTTTTTTTATGATAGTTGTTTTATGCGATTATCTTCCTCTCACTCTGGTTTGGTTTTCCTTTTCATTATTGGATATTATTTAGTGTAAACTGTTTTTTTTCTCCTCTGTATATCAAAATGGTACTTAAACTGGTTCCAGTAAAGAGGTACTTATTTTTTCTTCTTACACTTTGAGTTGCTATTCCAGGCTGTTATCTTATTCACTATGTGGAAAACATTGAATTTGCAGGATGCAGATTGGATAGAGAGGCTGGCTTTGCAACATGTCAATCTCTGTGCAGGATATAGATTGTTTAAAATCATGGCTCTCCTAAAAGCCTTTTTTCTGACCTCTTCCTAAAGATTGTTCCTCTTATCTCTTCTAGCATGGAAGAACATTTATAGCCCAATAGTTCTGATATATGCACCTTAAAAAGTAGTGAATTCATTTAGTTTTTATCAGTACCTAAAGACAGGGATCTTACTCTCAAATAGAAGCCTAGCAAAATGTAGTCCTCATGACAAAAATAAGGGTAATGATAGTGTGCGAAAACAATACCATTTTATTTTGGATAAATTACAATTACACCCCTGAGGTTTGATTAAAATACGAATTGTCCCTTGTGGGTTTAAAAATTACATTCCATCCTGAGGTTTCTAATTTCATAACAAATCGCCAATTTTATTAATAAATCATAAAGTTAATTAACAATTTTTAATGATGTTAAAAATATGTTCAATTAAAAATTTACGTAATTTTATTATTGTATAGGAGAACAATTATGAATTTTATTTTTTTAGTTAATTTTGTTAAATAAATTTTTTTAATAAGGGGGTATTTGTAATTTTTCAAATCATAAGGGGCAATCTGTATTTTAAGCAAATCTTAAGGGATGTATTTGTAATTTATCCTTTTATATTTTAAAGAGAGCTTCACTTAAAGCATTAACAATTTAAACAATTCCATATGATTTTCTGACTAAGATTGATGTTGCTTTAAAATTCTACACATTTTAAGATCCTAATGTGATTTGAATTGCTTGGCCCAACTAGAATCGTAAAATCATAAGTTCTAGTACCATGGTTGGTGTTTTAGCAAAATGGAGTGTTAGGTTTTTATTCTTTGCAACCCCATTTGACAAAATTCCTTTAAGTTGTATTTATTTTCGCACTTTTTATTTCAGTGAGGCTTTGAGTGTTTAGATGGGAATCCAACCCGAATTGTGCCTTGTAGAGAAGTTTGTGATGTTAATACTTTCAAGATTGCCACTTTGCTGATTATGACGGGGATCGAGCTATCCGGTCAGCTCGTGGGGGTCTAAGGGGCAGCACCCCCAAAGCAAAATGCAAAAATGCATTCCAAGTTGCCTGTCCGCTTGAGCGGACATTCCCCCGCTCGAGCGGAGAATCCTTGGTTCCAGAAGTTTGATCGCCTGCAAAAATACTGCGATATGTTTTTTCGCGCTCGAGCGGAACTTTTCACGCTCGAGCGGAGATCCCGGGACAGTTTTTCTATAAATACGTGTTTCAGTCCAAATCTAGGATGACTTCTCCAGATCTTCTTCTTAGGTTCTAGGGTTTATATCTGGGGATATTTTGCTAGTTTTCTTTGATGTTTTGATTGAGTATTCAACTCATGGTTTAAAGAGTATACATCAAATGATTATTTGTTTAATTCTATACAAAAGAGAGAGTTATTCTTTGGTGGATTCTGAAGAATTCGAGCCTGAAGCTTTGGTGGATTCCGGAGTGGCTCATCGTCAAGACAATTCCGAGGTGAAGACGGGGTTAGAAGAGGCACATAGAGGTTGGTTCAATTCGGGCATGGATTCGCTAGGTAATTGAGAGTATACCTGTGTAATTCCTTTATGTCTTTTTAGTGGATTGTTTTGTGGTTGTTGCCCATAGTTTTTTTATTACAATTGGAGGTGTCCAATTGTGGTTTTTTCACGTTAAATCGTTGTGTCGATTTGTCTTATTTGTTTGATTGAGATTGTTGTTTACTGCTTAAAATTGATACATAATCACAAATCAACATCTAGGGGATTTCTAAATTTTTCATGGAGAAAAAAGAAAAACAATGATATAAGGGATTGGATATATGCTTCCATGGATTTGGGTTTGCTCAAATGGTGCATTATTAAATGTAAAATTTGAATGAATGTTGTGCCTTATTAACAAGAAATGAAAGTCTCATTATTGACATGTTTTATTATAGTTCTGTTAACTGAGTTAGATGGTGAAGTTGAGAAGTGCATTAATTCATGCAATTCAATCAATGCCTATTAAGGTATTATGCATCCTCGATTAGTAAAATCCCATCTCCTCCTGGAAGCAAGTCACAAAAATAGTTTACTTTCTTTTGACGTTGCATTCTCTAAATGTTATGCCCTCCGTCCTTTAATCTGTTGCTTTATATTTTGTTGATAGAGAATTTTTTCCAGGGTATACTTTGAATTTACACAAGTATGACTACTATGGGCAATCCTAAGAATGACGGATCCATTAGAGTCAAAATGTGGTATTAACTTTTCTATGTGGCATAGATAACTTAGCTAACAAAAGAGTCACTCTCACTTTAGCATGCAAGAGCACGGCACCAATAAAGGAGTGAGGAACGTGGTCAAAGAAAAAGCGAAGGAGCGATTCAGAATATGAAGAATAATAGGAGTAATAATAATGAAGAAGTTCCAAAGCAGAAAAGAGCGTCACATAGTTTCATGCTTTCAAGAGATCACTTCCTTCTCCGTTACGTCCTCTGTTTTATTCTCTTAATCACTTGACTGGTTGGTTTGTCATGCATGGATTACTTGACTTGCAGGAGGATGATATACTTCGCGAGCAAATTCGTATTCATGGAACCGAAAAGTATAATTTTCTAATCAATTTTCATTTTTGTTGTATTGATATGATTAGAGGTCAGTGTTGATGAATGAAATTGATGATTTTTATTGGAATGTATGTTTGTAGTTCGCCTGTCATTGCATCAAAATTCAAGGATAAAACAATCAAACAATGCCGAAGAAGGTTTAAACATAGCTTTACCTATGGTCTTAATGCAAGTTATAAACTTAATAGTCCCATATATGAAAGGTATATTATGTAAATATGGTTACATGAGTTTGTAGAGGCACGCGCTTGTATCATGGCTTATGAAAGGCATATTATGTAAATTTGGTTACATTATCTAGATTTTTTAAAGAATTTTGTTAGGTGCTTGTGCTTGTAAGAAATGATGTACAATGTTTATAATAAAAAGTTATTTGCGGCAACAAAAAATTCATTTGTTAAAAGCTATTATTGTATTATTTATAAATGTCATTGAAAACTATTTGCGACAGTAACAAGATGGTTGCCAAAAAATTGTTAGTATTTGTTCTTTATTTTTTGCGACGGCAAAATAGCAGCTAACGTAAGTAGTTTAAGTGGTCGCAAATAATTTGCGACTATTGTTTTGCCGTTGCAAAAGTATTTGTTACTTCCACATTCATGTCCTCCATTTGCGGTCGCATGAGCTGTTGCAAAAGGTTTTTTGTGACTGTATTTTTATTATTTGCGACAGCCTGTGACGGTCACAAAAAGCATTTTTTTTAGTAGTGATGGTTCTTTCTATTGTACAGGGCATTGCCAATCAAAGCCACCTTAAGCCCTAACTTTCTCATAATTGGCTTTGCCATTGCAGGCCATGCCCTATAGGCTTGCCATGACCTTTGTCAATGACTCAACTTTTTTAGTTACCCAGTTCTTTTTACCCCCTTCAACAAAACACTCCCTTATGGAGAACAAGCACCACCGGTGCCACAAAACCATTAGTAGCATAGCAACCAAACAACCACTTGTTCACTATCGTTATCACCAAGAATTGTTTTGTTACTATACCATCACAAGCTAGAGAGAGAGACTTTGCAATTGGCCCTCTATACGAAATAGAATGAAAGGGGAAGTGGGGTTATCGATTCGTTGTGCCTTAATGTGAGGTTCATGACGGGCTTATTTTTATGATTTAAATTGTTTGTTTTGTAAGATTCATCGAGTATTTCATACAAGTTAAAAATTATATTGATTGGATATCGGTAACCATGTAATCGAATCACATTTATCATAAAAAATAATAATCTATTTTTCTTTTGAGAAATAATATTAAAAAGTTGTAATTTGATCACGAGGTTATTAATATAGAATCAATATAATTTTTTTGTATGTATAAAGTATTCGATGAGGCCTATAAAATTGACTATTCATATCATAAAAATAAGCCCTTAATGAGCCTCACATCAAGACAAAACAGTTACTATTATGGTGAAGCAAAACAGTAACCTTATATCTAGATGTGAAAAGGGAGTGGTGGTGTAAAATGATGAGGTGGTGATATGGAAAATTTTGGAATTTTAAGTTAAAAAGATGAATTAATTGTTACTATATGTTTTACGCTAAGTAAGCAAAGATAAAGAGAGCTTGAGGGAAAATTGTTAGGTATTTCTAGAGTATTATATGTTTATATGTTTTCACCAATTATTATTTATTATGTCTTCTTATATTTCTCAATTACCCAACACAAAATCATAATATCCCACCTTCTTCACCAACTAAAATATTATAGAGTATCACATGACTGCAGTATCCAATAATCACTCGACTTTTAGAGAGATGACTTTGGGCTGTTAATGGTTATTGGGTTAATAGGAGTCAAATTGGTTGACTAATCTCTAATGGTTCTACTATGGTCAGATTGGGGAAAAAAGTAAGTTATCTTTTACGGCAATGTTTTATTTAGCTTGTTGAAAGGATGATATTATTTTATGAGGGCGAAATTTCACTATGTTTGCTATATTTTTTGGAATGGAAATTTTTTGAAAATGAGAGCTGAAATTACAAATTTGATGCCAATTGTGAAAATTGAGTACTCATTTTCAAATTTATGCTTCAAGTTTTCAAATTAAGAGCTCCAAATGACAAAATTTAAAAACTCTTTATTTTCAAATAGAGAAATTTCATTATTAATCAAATATAACTTAACATAACAAAGATAGTAAAATTTCACTGCCCAAATAGTGAAATTTCACTATTTTCAAGCTTTGAAAATTTCAATTAAAGACTAGAAATTCCAAAATTTAAAAAGAAAGCACAAAATGAAATCAACACCATTTATTTTCCAATTAGATAGGATTTTACTTTCACTTTTCGATGAAAACAAAAACAAAAACAAAAATAAAAACAAAAATTAGGAGAGAATTCAAATTATTGAGTATTTGAGTGGATTTGATATAACAGCGTGATCATGCATCATCATTAAAGTCTCCCAAAGCATCATTCACTTCTATCCACATTTATATAAATTTAATAAAGGCACGATAATTGAATTAGAAATTAAATTAAATCCGTGTGTCTATATGTTATTAATGCATTTATTTAGTAAATCTGTTTTTTTTTTTTTTTTTAAATTCATTTGTGATGTGATAGATGATGTTCAAATTTAGACATCACAATATTAGAGTATATCTAATTAGATAGTTGAAAGAGTAATGTTAAGGATATCAAATTTTCTATTAAATAAATGATCAAATGTCTCACATGAGTTAAGGGTCCACATTTTCCACACACATGTAAGACATTTGATAATTTATTTGATGAAAATTTGAGGCTTATAGCATTTTTCTAGTTGAAAATGTGTGTTAATGCGTATTGTACGGGGGCGAAATATCCTCTGTTCTCCGTACTCCTTGGTCTTCAAGCTTCTTGTGACGGCGTCTATCTCTGCAACACAAAAATGATGAGCTGCCCGGCGGTGGTGTGCCGGAAAGACCCTCCGACAGTCAAGTCAGACCACTAGCTAAAGAAGAAGGTTATCAGAGAGAGAGTTTTTGATAGGATGAATTCGCTTACCTCCAACGTCCCTCTTCCTCCATATTTCTAGGCTGGCCATGCAGCCTCAAGAATGTGCGCGCACTACCTCTGTTGTCCTTCCCTGGATAGGTGACAGTGCTGGCCTCTCACCACCTTACGCGTGTAAAGGCTTAGTCCTCCCTCCAGTACACACAGAACTGCCCAACGGTAGTGAGGCATGCGTGGAGCGGATGTCCTCTCCTTCACGCCATTGGCCCAGGTGGCATACTTAACCGGAGTACCACGACCGGCCTGTCACTTGTGGAGAGCCGCTATCACATGCTCATAATCGAGCTATGTGTCGCCGATCTATAACTTGGAATCAGGCGAAAGCCTGCCCACCTCGGCCGAACTATCATCGGTCGGTTCATCATGACCATCCGGTTGCGAGGCATGCCGGCCTCCAACCGGTCTACCTTCAATCTTGGTCATACGAAGCCACTTTATATCGACTGACTGATCCAAGGTGTACCGGCCTTGATCGCGCCCACGGACTAGCTCGGGCTACCTTTTAGCCTGGTCAGCATCCGCTAACCCAAGCTCCGTCCAGCACGTTCAAGACGCAGCTCAGCTATGCCAGTTGCTGCCTGACCGGTCAATATTTCCGACCGTGCAAGGCAGGCCGTGCCGGAAAGACCCTTTGACGATCAAGTCAGACCACTATCAGAGAGAGAGTTTTTGATAGGATGAATTCGTTTACCTCCAACGTCCCTCTTCTTCCATATTTCTAGGCTGGCCATGCAGCCTCAAGATTGTGCGCGTACTACCTCTGTTGTCCTTCCCTGGACAGGTGGCAGTGCTGGCCTCTCACCACCTTACGCGTGTAAAGGCTTAGTCCTCCCTCCAGTACACACAGAACTGCCCAACGGTAGTGAGGCATGCGTGGAGCGGATGTCCTCTCCTTCACGTCATTGGCCCATGTGGCATACTTAACCGGAGTACCACGACCGGCCTGTCACTTGTGGAGAGCCGCTATCACATGCTCATAACCGAGCTATGTGTCGCCGACCTATAACTTGGAATCAGGCGAAAGCCTGCCCACCTCGGCCGAACTATCATCGGTCGGTTCATCATGACCATCCGGTTGCGAGGCATGCTGGCCTCCAACCGGTCTACCTTCAATCTTGGTCACACGAAGCCACTTTATATCGACTGACTGATCCAAGGTGTACCGGCCTTGATCGCGCCCACGGACTAGCTCGGGCTACCTTTTAGCCTGGTCAGCATCCGCTAACCCAAGCTCCGTCCAGCACGTTCAAGACGCAGCTCAGCTATGCCAGTTGCTGCCTGACCGGTCAATATTTCCGACTGTGCAAGGCAGGCCGCTGGCCATGTTAACAGAGATTAGCTCGGTGCTACGCGGTCCGTCACGTCTGACGTTATCTCAGCTCGGCTGTACAGTCAGGTGCAAATCTCCCCTCTCAATTGCCCCTTAAACCCATCCAAGCTATCGTGATTGGGTTTACCTCTGTGACCGAGCCAATCAGTTGAATTGCGCCATTACCGAGCCGAGCATCATGGGGAAATATCTGGCGCCGAGCTATCCCGTTTGGTCAGCCATCGTGTCGACAGTCTTGTCAAGGGTCGTACAGCCGTACAGCCGTACTGACAGCCGCGTTTCCAGTGCCAAGTGGCTTCACGCCATTGGGTCGTGCAGCCAGCTGTTCTGTACGCGCAGAATTCAAACGGCTGTGCCGTTTGGGTGGTTTCCCCCCTTTTTATGCACAGACCAAGGGTCATTCGAACCCTTCACTCTCCATCTTCTTCCAGAGCTCCAAACCCTGGCCTCCCATCGCTCCAAGCTCCCAACCGTTGCTGCCCCTTGCTGTGTCTGCCATTCCTGACGTTGCCGTTGAGCTCTCGAGGCCTAACTCACTTCTCATTCGTTTTCGGTAAGTCACACTACCCCTCCATTGTATTTTCTGCTCCCATTTTCCAGTTCTCCCTGTTCTCTGCGTTTTTCTGCCACTTGTGCTTTGTGTTCCCTGCCTGGGACCTTTAAGGTTCCTCTTTTTTAGTCCAATAGTGCCATACCTTAGGAAAATTGGAACTGATGGAGTGGAGGGGGCTTTCATGCCCCTGTTTCCGTTTAGTTTGAACGAATGAGCCTTGAGCATAGGATAAACGAGATGAACAGGATGAATACTGTTCAAAACCGAGCTAAATGCTCATTTAAATCCGTAGAGAGAGTTTAAACCGAGCAAAAATGGTTTGTGGATGCTCGCTGAGGCCACAACCGAGCTAAATGCTTAATAAAATCGACAAACAGGTCTAACCGAGCAAAAACTTGCCTTGACTAAACCAAAGATAGAATCAGAGCCGAACCAGAAAGGGTAAATCAGCCGTGCCGTCCAGCCGAGATAGGGATAGACCGACCAAAAACCCAAAAACATTCACTGAGCTAAAAAATCCAGTGTGAGCCGTGCAGTTTATGTCATGCTAACCCTTGAAATTCTTTCTTAATCAATGCAGAACAAACTAGGACCGACCAAGCCCTTCAGCGTTACCACTGGTGGAGCTCAAAGTCTGAGCAAATACACCAGCATTTTTGACCGGGATACACACTAAACCAAATAAAACCGAGATAATAGGGAAGTACCGATTTATAGTAAGCTCGCCTGACGCGATGGGCGAATTTAGAAGGGAGTACAACGTTCCTGATGACGTCATCTTAGAACTCGCCAAAAAAGGAGACACACCATGGGGCGATTTAGACCGGTGCCCCTTCACGGTCGTTTCCATTGTTGAAGGAGGGCTTCGCTTCCCGTGCGACCTTTGATCTGTGAATTTTTGAGGCAGACGAGACTTTGATCGACCCAAGTTTCAAATAACACATACAAAATAATAAACGGCGTCGCCGAGCTGAACCGGAGGCTTGGTTTAAATCTCGGTCTTGTAGAAATTTTCCACCAATATAGCCTAAATAGAAATAAGAGTGGGCTTTGCTGGTACCTCAAAGTCAAGAAGGGCCGAGCAAAACTCATTGAAGGCAACCCAGACAAAGAAACTAACGACGACGACTTCCTCTGGGTGTCCGGTGCTTACGAGGACACCGAGGCGCCCATACCGGGCTGGTACATTAGGAAAAATTTTGGCAGTGCTGGTAAGTAGCCCGGCTGACCGCACTATCCTCTTTCTGCATTTCATTATTATAATTTTGCACCGGTCTAACACTTACCTCCTTTCTGCAGATAAGTACCTAGCAGCGGACTACCACCAGGCCAACCAAGAGGCCATTAGAGTCTTGCTTCGCCATCCAGCCGAGGAGAGGGAGGCATCAAAACTTCTCGATTTCGAGCAAACCTACCATTACCAAGCGCCGCGCAAGAGCAGAGTCACCGACTTCCTACGTGCGCCATCCCCTGAACCAGATCCCAACTTGCCACCAATCAAACTCGTCCCCCTTACAGCCGAGCAAGAAATGGCCAAGATAAGGGCGATCAAATCAATGATTACTGGAGAGGAAGGGGAGTCCCAACCTCCAGAGGCGACCGGGGGAACATCTTCCACCCCAGCCGGGCAAACAGAAGGAGCTGTGCTTGCTCTCGCCAGCGAACAACCGGCTGGCCGATCAAAGAAAAGGACGAGGAAGGAGATGACCGGGCAAAACCTCGTTGATGAAGATTAACTGAGGTCGCCTCAACCGAACAGGGGGACCGGACAGAGCAACCGCTGGCCGGCAAATCCAAGGGCAAGGACCCAGCCACCCCCCGGTCTGGCGCCCGAGTTCAAATACCAGGGCCGGGCAGTTTCTTCTGAGGACTCCGTCTACGCGGACAAAGATTACTCGCTTGGTTTCAATTTGACCAAGGGGTTAATCTTGCCCGCCGATATGAAAAAACGACGAGCTTTCCGACCTCAAGGTCCTCCGCTTGGCGGCGAAATCCATAGTGCTGGTAAGTTCTCCATTTTTTTTTTTATGTCAAACTGTTTGCTTGGTTTTGGCGCGGTTTTTTGAGTACTAACGATCTCACTGGTTTTCAGGTCGCGCAAAGAACTACTTGGCCCACGACCGGATGATCAAAGTGCGGCAGAGCCTGCGCGATGTCATCTCGGAGAACAAGGCCCAAAAAGGCGAGATAGCAAAACTCAAGGCGCGCAAGAAGCAGTCGTGGCGGAGCGAGATACCTTGCTCCAAAAAGTCGACGAGCTAGCGAGGAAAAACAACGAGCCGTGAAGTCGACGAAAGCTCGGTATCTCGCCGAGCTGCAGAAGCTGTGCGACGCCCATAAGGAAGAAAGGGACAAGCGGTCGATAAGGCAGAGGACCGTGGATATAAGCAGGGGGAGAAAACCTACGAGCGCCAAGTCCAAGCGACCAAGGACATCTTTTTCCAGTGCGGCTGGAAGGCTGCCGTGGAAAAAAGTTGCCCATGGTCAGGATGCCGAAATGTTCGTGAACCCCCTACAGCATATATCCCGGTCTATATGTAGGCCTACGCCAATGCTACCCAAAACCGGCTCATTGCGGAGGTGAGGAAGGAGGCCGAGGAAGAAGCCGCCGCCGTGCAACAAGCCGAGCAAACTACTCGAAGTATCACTAGATGACGAAGTGGCTGATCGGGATGTTGCTATGGGGGATGGAGCTGACGACAGCCCGAGGAAACTTGCCCGAGCAGACAATTGTGATGGCCTGAGGCAGACGGTGCAGGCAGCCGGACAAACTGTCGATCTTGAAATGGATTGAAATTTTTCCCATTTTTTTTTTTTTTGGCATGTAACCGGGCCAAGCCCCACCTTTGTACTGAATCGTCTTCAATCAATGAAACTTTTGAACCTTTTGTTCGTATATCGTCTATTTCTTTTCGGTTGGCTTGTGTATAAATGTCTCGATTTAAACGTTGATAATTCACAACTGGCAGGTCGACTGAGTTGTGCAATATGCCAAGCTGAAATCACCCAGAATGTTTTCCAACATATCTGGCAGCTCAGCTCCTTGAAAATTTAAATGAACTGACATTGTAACTTGGCCGAGCAAAATCTGCTCGGTTTGAAATGTTTGCAGAATCATACATTTCCATTACATCAATGAGTCCGAGCAAAAATCAGCTCGCCTTGTGAGTTGGTTAAGCTACCAACATTTCCTTTCGGCCGAGCCAAGTCAGCTCGGCCTCTTATCGGTTGGACAAAACGCCAGCACCGAGAAATCGTGCCGAACAAAATCCGCTCGTTTCCCATATTGGACAAGACACCAATATGCCGACTGGGCCGAGCAAAATCAGCTCGGCCCTTACATTGGGCAAAACACCAATGTTTCAGCTAGGTTGGTTATGACGCCAACATTTCGACCGGGCGAGGGAAACCAGCTCGGCCCTAGGCTAGTGCGAACTTTTCCTTACGCAAACTTTTTGTGCGGTCTGTCTCCATTCCAGCGAGATGAAATCAGACCGGTCTCATTCAGGCCGGTCTCCTTGCCCTTGGCATCCATGATTGCCTTGTGTCCTTGCGATTTCATTGTACAGAGATGTAATACCAAACAAGAGTGCTATTTTTATTACAAAAACATTGCTATCTTTTACATCTAGTGCCAAGAGGCTAAGGGTCTTGGAAAAGCTTAAACAACATAAGCAAATTACAATTCAAAAGTAAAAAACCTTAAGGTTGGCTGCATTCCATGGTCTGGGGACAGCCTTGCCATCCAAATCTTCCAGATGGTATGCCCCTTTGCCAGCTAGACCAATCACCTTGTATGGTCCTTCCCAATTCGCACCGAGCTTTCCTTCGCCAGGGACCACCGTGTTGCCAAGTACCTTTCTCAAAACCCAGTCTCCGACCTTGAATAGCTTGGGGTGCACCGCCTTGTTGTATTTCTTGGAGAGTTCTTGTTGATAAGCTGCGATGTGGATTAGTGCCCGCTTCCTTCTTTCCTCGGCAAGGTCTAATTCCAATGTCATGGCTTCATTATTCAGATCAGGCTGGAAACTTTCAGAGCGGATGGTCGGCATGCCAATTTCCAACAGGATGACTGCCTCCATGCCGTAGGCCAAAGCGAATGGTGTTTCCCCGGTCGACCTTCTTAGGGTAGTGCGGTATGCCCAGAGTACGTTGGGAAGTTCCTTAGCCCATTTCCCCTTGGCTTTTTTAAGCCGCTTCTTTAGCCCATCCAAGATGGTCTTGTTTGAGGCCTCTACTTGACCGTTAGACTGAGGATAGGTCGGCATCGAATTGTAGAACTCGATCTTCAACTCTTCGCAAAGTCCGCGAAAGAGCTTCCCATCGAATTGAGTGTCGTTATCTGAGACGAGGGCCTTGGGTATACCGAAGCAAGTAATAACGTTTTGCCAAACAAACTTCTTCACATCCTTTTCCTTTATGGTCGCCAGTGGCTCGGCCTCCATCCACATGGTGAAGTAGTCGGTGGCGGCGATGAAGAACTTGCGATTGCCCGGCGCTGCTGGGAGTGGTCTAACAATATCCAATCCCCAAAGCGCGAACGGCCAAGGACTCGTGAGAGGGAGCAAATCTCTACCCGGCTGGTGGATCTGGTGAGCGAACTTCTGACACTTCTCACACCTGCGAACATATTTCTGTGTGTCCGCCTGCATGCACGGCCACCAGTAACCTTGGGAAATTGCTCAGTACGCCAAGGACCTGCCTCCAGTATGGCTTCCACAGATGCCCTCATGTATTTCGTAGAGAAAAGTCTCCACTTTGGCGGGGTGACCACACTTCAAATACGGCCCGGTGAAGGACTTCTTATACAAGGCTCCAGATGGGGAGAGCCAAAACCGCTCTGACTTTGCTCGGATTTTGTGGGCTGCATTCTTTTCTTCCGGTAGAACTCTGTCTTTTAAGAAGGCGATGATGGGATCCATCCAGGAAGGACCCAAGTCGGTGCAGAGCACCTCGGCTGCTTCCGGTTCCTCAATGCTTGGCCGGGGTAAAAACTCTATCATCAAGGGATTAGGAAAAGCTGTCTGAGTGGAGGCGAGCCCAGCCAATTCGTCAGCCGAGTTGTTTTCTTCGCGGTTGATCTGTTCCACTCTTATCGCAAGGAACTTCTTGATTTCTTCTCACACCAACGCTTGATACTTGGCCATTCTTTCATCCTTTGCCTCATACTCCCCTGATACCTGATTGACCACCAGCTTGGAGTCGCTGAAGACCATAAGGGCGGTGGCTTTCATTCTCAATGCGCTTCTCAAACCGGCGATGAGGGCTTCATACTCTGCCTCGTTGTTGGACGCCGGGAATCCGAGCGTAACTGCTTGCTCAATAATCAGCCCATCTGGTAAGGTCAGCACAATTCCCAGCCCGACCCCATGCCTATTGGACGCTCCATCGACGAAGAGCTTCCACATCTCGCCAATGAACAGCTTCCAACAATCAGACGGGTTTTGGGAGCTTCTCAATTCAATGTCTTTGGCCGGCTCGTTCTGGTCTTTTTTCTCGTCTCCATTGGGTTCATCTTCCAACGAGTTATTGGACTTTGCTAGTTCGGTCAAGCTTTGCCCTTTTCCCATGTGCGAGCCAATGCTCGTCTCCGTTGCCAAAACCTTGGGTTGTGCTAAATCCACACCAACCAAATCAATCGGGCAAACTGGATGCGTCCCAGGGGCAAATTCTGCCACAAAATCTGCAAGTGCTTGAGCTTTGACCGCGGTGCGTGGGTGAAACCTGATGTCATACTGCCCCAATTCCACGGCCCACTTCAGAATCCTCCCGGTGAAGTCGGCCTTCTCAAAGAGCACCTTGAGAGGGAATTCGGTCAGCACAACTATTGTATGGGCATGAAAATAGTGTGCCAGCTTTCTTGATGCCATCATTAGGGCCAGCGCCAATTTCTCCAAGGGAAGATATCTTGTTTCGGCCGGGAGCAGGGTCTTGCTTACATAGAAGATTGGTCGGTGCTGGATACCTTCAGCACGAGTTAATACCGCGCTCACCGCGTGTTGAGAAACAGCCAAGTAGAGGTACAGCTCTTCGCCCGGCTGAGGCGTGACCAAAATTGGGGCTGAGGAAAGATACGCTTTTAAGTCCGCCAGTGCACGGTCGCACTCTTCATCCCAGAAGAACTTGGACTTCAGAGTTTTGAAGAAGGGCCTGCAATGATCCGAAGACCGGCTGATGAATCTGTTCAGCGCAGCTGCCATCCCGGCAAGATGTTGCACGTCCTTTGTAGAATTCGGGCGCTCCAGCTCTTGTATCGCTTTGATCTGGGATGGGTCGACTTCAATCCCTCGGTTTGTAACCAGAAAACCCATAAACTTTTGTAACCAGAAAACCCATAAACTTTCCAGTGCCAACTCCGAAGGCGCATTTGGAGGCGTTTAGACGGAGCTTATGGTGCTTAAGTATGGCGAACATTTCTGCTAGGTCGGTGAGGGGTTCAGACTTCTCCTTACTCTTTACCACCATATCGTCGATGTAGGCCTCCATTGTTCGGCCCAAGAGAGAAGCGAACATTTTTGTAACCATCCGCTGAAAGGTTGCCCCGGCGTTCTTTAGTCCGAACGGCATGACTTTGTAACAATATAATCCTCTGGGGGTGGTGAACGATGTAATCTCTCTGTCCGGTTTGTACATAGCTATCTGGTGGTAGCCGCGATAAGCGTCCAGGAAGCTAAACCTCTGATGGCCAGCCGTCAAGTCCACCAGCTGGTCAATCCGAGGAAGGGGAAAACTATCCTTAGGACAAGCCCGGTTGACAGTCTTGTAGTCAACGTAGACTCGCCACTTGCCATTTTTCTTGGGAACAACCACCGTGTTGGATATCCACCGAGGGTATTGCACTTCTTTTATAGCCCCGGCTTCCAACAAGTTCTTCACTTCTTCCGCCACCACTTCAGCATGGTGCAGGGCTGAACGGCGCGTCTTTTGAATGACTGGCCGTGCGTTGGGGAAAACATTCAACTGATGACAGATGAAGCTCGGGTCGACGCCAGGCATGTCGTAAGGCGTCCAGGCAAAGGCCTCCAAGTTGGAAACCAAGAAGTTGACATAATCCGCTTGCTCGGCGCTAGACAAAGATGATCTCAAGAGGAAGAATTTAGTTGGATCGTTTTCGTCAAAGCGCACTTCCACCAAATCTTCGACCGATTTTTCCTCGGCCTTCCTTCCCACGTCTTCAAGGACCTCTTTTTCCTCGGGCCCCTCGATCATTTGGACAAACCCTTTGGCTGCTCGGCTGCCATTTACCGCAACGAAGCATTGTTTTGCCATCACCTGGTCTCCTCAAACTTCCTCTAATTGCCCGCTCGACGCCGAAAAGCGCATGACTTGGTGGAAGGTCGAGGCAACCGCTTGCATGGCGTACTGCCAGCCCCTACCTAAGATCAAGTTGTAGGTGGATGGAACTTTGAGCACCCAGAACTCCACTTGCTTTACTACTGAACCCGCTTTGACCGGCAAAATAATCTTTCCGATTGGCCACTCCGGCTGTGAGTTGAAGCCGACCAAAGGAGACGTCGCAGGGGCCAAGTCCTTGTCTTCTAACTTCATTTGTTTGAACGCGTCATAATACATGATTTCGACCGAACTCCCCTGGTCGATCAAGATTCTCTTGATATCAAAGTCCTTGATGCGAAGAGTGACTACTAAGGCATCATTGTGCGGCATCTGAACTCTTTCCAAGTCCTTGGTTGAGAATAAAAGGATGTCCCTTTCTTCGGTCTTTCCTTTCTTCACAACGGGCTGAATAGAGAGCACTTCCCTCATGTGCTTGGCCTTCTTGATCATCCCCCTCAGCTCGCAAACCCTGGCCGGTTCAATGATTCCGTGGATGACGTTGATTACACCTTGCGGGGGCGCTTCTAGGGCGGCCAGGCCGTTTGGCTCGACTTGGTCTGCTGGCGTGGCCTTGATGCCCCCATCTATGTATTGGTCAAGATGCCCCGCTGCCACCAACTCCTCTAAGTGTTGCTTGAGCGGCAGACAGTCCTCTGTTCGGTGCCCCCGTTCTTCATGAAAGGTGCAGCGATATTTTGAATTGAAGCCTCTCTGGGCACTCCCCAACTTGGCCGGCCAACGGACGAAGGGTTCGCTTCGAATCGCGCTCAAAATGCGGTAGATGGGGATTTTAAACACCGTGGTGATCCCAGTCCGCGCCTTCAATTTTCTTTTGGCATCCTCCGCTGCATCACGAGGAGGGTCTGCTCGGTCGTTTCGGCAGCCCTTGTTTCTGTCATCACGGTTCGGACCATTGCGCTGGTCTTTCGACCAGTTGTTTGGGCGGCTATCGTCCTGCCCAACCGAGTGAACTTTCCCCGCAACCCTCCTGTCCGCCGCAACCGGATTAACCTTCTCGGTCGCAGAGGCGGCATCATCCTCCATACGAATGTGCTCATTGATCCGATGCATCAATGACTCCATGGTTGTAGGTTGATGCATCGTGAGTGAATCTCGCAGTCTATGTCCGACTGGGAGACCCCGTTTGTACTGAGTGATCGCCAGATTGGTGGGGCAGTCGAGGATCTCATTGTAAGTTTCCCAGTACTTCGCATTGTATGCCTTCAACGAACACCCAGACTCCATCTTGACGCCCAGGAGATGGTCGACCTCCTTCGGCGTTCGAGTGTTGGTCTTGAATCTGGTGACGAAGGCTTCTGCTAGCTGTTGCCACCCCTCCATACTCCCCTCCGGGAGCCTTTCAAACCACTTCAGACCCAGCTCTCCCAAGCTTGCTGGGAATTTGAGACACATCAGAGCATCGTTGCGCCGGTGGCCAGCCATCACCTGCCGATAATGACTCACGTGCATGTACGGATCCGTTTTGCCATCGTACAAAGTGAACTTTGGCTGGTGGAATCCGGCGGGGAGTGGCGTACTCTCAATCTCTGGAGACAGCGGCGTGGCTGTAAGTCGCGCCAGCTCTTTGTCCTCCAGCGTAGGGGCCATCACTTTGGGGGCTGGCATCGCCACTTCCTCACTGTAACGCACTGGAGTGCTTAACCTCTGCAATGCCGGCACTCTTCGAGCCTCCCGACAGCGCGCCCTCTCTTCCAATACATCCCTCAAGTCCCTGGAACGTGTGGAGAAAGAGGATCCCGACGTCGGCGTCGGGCGTGAGGGGCGGTATGTGTTATCGCGAGAGAGGGACCTGCCCTCCCCTTGGTTGGAGCCTCTAACTCCATAGTTCCTGGTGATGGAGAGAGAGTGGGTCCTCCCCTGACGGCGACTGCTCCGACGAGGGGATGGGGTGCGCTCATTGAGGTTGTCTTCTCCAGCAACACCGTTCCTTTTGATCTGGCGTTTCAGCAGCTCTATCTCCGCCGCCATCTTGCGAATGACGGCGTCTTGGTCCTTGAGTTTGTGCTCCAGGCGCTGCGCATGGGACTCCCCCTGGCGTCTGCGGCCCCCAGGACTCTGCGAGCGATCGGCACTCCTTCCGCGTTTGTCTCGCGCACTCCGCGAAGGAGTTTCTAAGCCTGCCATGGCTAGAATATTCAGAGGACCTTCTCTCAAGCGGACGTACTCAGGGGTGACGCCATCGACGATGGACAGTGGGGCTTCGCCGTTGTTGGCCATGGAAATGGTCGAAGAAGCTCTGAGAACAAGGGTTGAGTATCAAAAAACTTCCCACAGACGGCGCCAATTGTACGGGGCGAAATATCCTCTATTCTCCGTACTCCTTGGTCTTCAAGCTTCTTGTGACGGCGTCTATCTCTGCAACACAAAAATGGTGAGCTGCCCGGCGGTGGTGTGCCGGAAAGACCCTCCGACGGTCAAGTCAGACCACTATCTAAAGAAGAAGGTTATCAGAGAGAGAGTTTTTGATAAGATGAATTCGCTTACCTCCAACGTCCCTCTTCCTCCATATTTCTAGGCTGGCCATGCAGCCTCAAGATTGTGCGCGTACTACCTCTATTGTCCTTCCTTGGACAGGTGGCAGTGCTGGCCTCTCACCACCTTACGCGTGTAAAGGCTTAGTCCTCCCTCCAGTACACACAGAACTCCCCAACGGTAGTGAGGCATGCGTGGAGCGGATGTCCTCTCCTTCACGCCATTGGCCCAGGTGGCATACTTAACCGGAGTACCACGACCGGCCTGTCACTTGTGGAGAGCCGCTATCACATGCTCATAACCGAGCTATGTGTCGCCGACCTATAACTTGGAATTAGGCGAAAGCCTGCCCACCTCGGCCGAACTATCATCGGTCGGTTCATCATGACCATCCGGTTGCGAGGCATGCCGGCCTCCAACCAGTCTACCTTCAATCTTGGTCACACGAAGCCACTTTATATCGACTGACCGATCCAAGGTGTACCGGCCTTGATCGCGCCCACGGACTAGCTCGGGCTACCTTTTAGCCCGGTCAACATCCGCTAACCCAAGCTCCGTCCAACACGTTCAAGACGCAGCTCAGCTATGCCAGTTGGTGCTTGACCGGTCAATATTTCCGACCGTGCAAGGCAGGCCGCTGGCCATGTCAACAGAGATTAGCTCGGCGCTACGCGGTCTGTCACGTCTGACGTTATCTCAGCTTGGCTGTACAGTCAGGTGCAAATCAACCCTCTCAATATGTATGCTTAGAACTGTGAACTTTATGAAAGTTTCTGCACTAGAGGAAGAAAAAGCACGTACTAGCTGCTATAGCATGAAGATTGATCGGTACCGAAGTGATTGCCAGCATTCAAACAAACAGCCAGATTGAGAGTTGCCGGACAAGTGTTCTCGACAAGACAAAGACCAAGAGGGCTTGCCAATCAAGTACTCAAAAGCCAAAAAGAAAGCGACAAGCAAGAACGAAGTGACCGAGTCCTATGGAAGCGACGAGCACCATTTTATGCTCACCGAACGATCATTTTGCCTAATAGAAATGATGTCGCCAAGTCGGCATAATTCCGCTAAAGACATTGGGACACATCCTTCGGCAAAACTACTCAAGTCCCTTGGCTTTACATAGCCATTTCATGGAATCTGGAATGATCAACCTTGCAATATATATATATATATATATATATATATGTGTGTATATAAAACTGTCCAGCATATAAACGGGTATCATATAAAACTTCTATGAATTGATTTAGCTCTAAAAGTAGCTCTGGAACCGCATATTTTTTTACGAAAGTTGGGTTTATGCTCTTTCTCTCTAGAATAAGAATTTCTGAGCAAAACTATGTTTGGCAACCAAGTGGTTAATGCCACAAAGCTAAAAACCCAGATCGGCAACTCAGCGACTCACACAATGTTGGTCGTTAGAGCCACAAGGCTGCTCAGTAGTGCTACAGCCTAGCTCGGTAGCTCTGCAACTCACACAACTGCTTCAAAATTTTGGTCGGCAAGAAATTTGACAAAAGTTATCCATCATGGTCCGAACGCAATGAAGTAATGAATATTATAGTCTGATTCACCATTTTCTGCCGACCAAGTGTTCTGAGATAAGAGTTCAGAGCTATTCTAGCTTTATGTAAGTTTGTCTATATGTGATAATTCAACCAGATGAAAAATGGTGAGGTTTTTCAGGGAACTCAATTCATTTTATTACATTTTAATATTTGTATACATAAAATTGTGAACCTTGTGAAAGTTTTTGCACGAGATAGCTTGAAAATGTCTTGGTACACTAATAACCCGGGTCAACTATCTCTCTCTCTCTATAGATTATTGTTTAGCAGGTCCTCTAGCAAGAACAAAGCCGGTCACAGACAAGTGAAAGGCTGATAATATTGCTCGGCTTCAACCTTGCGAATGACGGCGTCTTGGTCCTTGAGTTTGTGCTCCAGGCGCTGCGCATGGGACTCCCCCCGGCGTCTGCGGCCCCCAGGACTCTGCGAGCGATCGGCACTCCTTCCGCGTTTGTCTCGCGCACTCCGCGAAGGAGTTTCTAGGCCTGCCATGGCTAGAATATTCAGAGGACCTTCTCTCAAGCGGACGTACTCAGGGGTGACGCCATCGACGACGGACAGTGGGGCTTCGCCGTTGTTGGCCATGGAAATGGTCGAAGAAGCTCTGAGAACAAGGGTTGAGTATCAAAAAACTCCCACAGACGGCGCCAATTGTACGGGGGCGAAATATCCTCTGTTCTCCGTACTCCTTGGTCTTCAAGCTTCTTGTGACGGCGTCTATCTCTGCAACACAAAAATGGTGAGCTGCCCGGCGGTGGTGTGCCGGAAAGACCCTCCGACGGTCAAGTCAGACCACTAGCTAAAGAAGAAGGTTATCAGAGAGAGAGTTTTTGATAAGATGAATTCGCTTACCTCCAACGTCCCTCTTCCTCCATATTTCTAGGCTGGCCATGCAGCCTCAAGATTGTGCGCGTACTACCTCTGTTGTCCTTCCCTGGACAGGTGGCAGTGCTGGCCTCTCACCACCTTACGCGTGTAAAGGCTTAGTCCTCCCTCCAGTACACATAGAACTGCCCAACGGTAGTGAGGCATGCGTGGAGCGGATGTCCTCTCCTTCACGCCATTGGCCCAGGTGGCATACTTAATCGGAGTACCACGACCGGCCTGTCACTTGTGGAGAGCCGCTATCACATGCTCATAACTGAGCTATGTGTCGCCGACCTATAACTTGGAATCAGGCGAAAGCCTGCCCACCTCGGCCGAACTATCATCGGTCGGTTCATCATGACCATCCGGTTGCGAGGCATGCCGGCCTCCAACCAGTCTACCTTCAATCTTGGTCACATGAAGCCACTTTATATCGACTGACCGATCCAAGGTGTACCGGCCTTGATCGCGCCCACGAACTAGCTCGGGCTACCTTTTAGCCTGGTCAGCATGCGCTAACCCAAGCTCCGTCCAACACGTTCAAGACGCAGCTCAGCTATGCCAGTTGCTGACCGGTCAATATTTCCGACTGTGCAAGGCAGGCCGCTGGCCATGTTAACAGAGATTAGCTCGGCG
The DNA here is from genome assembly GCF_004153795.1 of Camellia sinensis. Taxonomy (NCBI): domain Eukaryota; kingdom Viridiplantae; phylum Streptophyta; class Magnoliopsida; order Ericales; family Theaceae; genus Camellia; species Camellia sinensis. Next base: position 1,208,184 of record NW_021025388.1, read on the forward strand.
CTACGCGGTCCGTCACGTCTGACGTTATCTCAGCTCAGCCATACAGTCAGGTGCAAATCTCCCCTCTCACATATAATATAGCAAAAAGTGAAAAGAGTGAGGGGGTTCAATTTTGTGTGTTAAATATTTGTTAATTTAAAGAGTAAGTTCCAATAATATAATTAAGGGTAAGGCTTCTGTCTGGTCCGGGATCGGACTGGACCGTGTTGTTGGGCACGTGGGGGCCCATCACGGGTCCTGTTTTGATAATCTGAACCGTTCAATGTGTAGAACTCGTCAAATACTATATGCCTGTAAAAAATCACGTTGATCGGATGTAGATAGCTATGTGATCAAAGCAGTTTTTTTGTCAACCGTTAATTTGTTCACCGTCTAATTTTTTTAATACGAAACTGATTTGATCATATAGCTATCGATATCCGATCAATGTGATTTTTTACAGGCATATAGTTCTCGACGAATTCTACACATTAAACGATTCAGATTATCAAAACGGGACCCGTGGTGGCCCTCCACGGGCCCAACAGCACGGTCCAGTCCGGGATCGGACTGGACAGAAGCCATACATTATAATTAAACTGTGTTAAAAATATGACTCATGTAAAAGCGAAGTCCACTTAGATAGAGTCTCTCCCCGGTTAGGCTATGTTTGTTTGGGTGGAGATGAGTTTGGAATTGGATTAATAATCCAATAAAATTATTAATCCGATATTTGGCTAAACAATTGAAGTACAAATTAATAATTCATCCGGATATAGTATTCTACATATGATAGACTATTTAATCCCACAGAGGGGGTGAGATATATATTGGAGGACTAAGCTAAAGTCTAGACTATTAGTCTATTCTTATAATCCTAATTCAATCTAAACATAGGATATGATACGTAGTCTTAAGACTATTAATCATAAAAATGTTAATCCAAACTAAATCAATCCGTCCAAACAAACATAACTTAGTGTTTGCACTAATTATTGACATGGCTTATTAGGGCAGTCCTGTTTTTTAAAGCTATTGTTAGTACCAAATCTTGAACGCAAAGATTCTTATCGAAGCCGTGAGAAAGATAGGAATCCTCTAATTCCGATCATCCCACGTACCCTCTGCTGACCAATAACTAGAGGCAATGGGTCCCAACATAGAGGGCCACTCCTCTTCATTTTTAATGGCTCGAGCAGGACAAGCAATCTCCTCAAGAATGGGCAATCAACAACAAAAATTATTGATATTTGGCTATAATGAGATGGCTAAAAGAGCTTTAGAACGTTTGGTTTGGTTTAGTTTTGAGAATTAAATTTGAATGATAATATTTTAAGAAGCATTTGTAAATTTGAAATTTCATTTAATTGTATATTTTGAAAATAGTTTGGAAATGATTTGTAAATTTTTTTTGCAGTTAAATAGACAAGTGTGATAAAAAAAAATGATTGATTAATGTATATAATGTGAGAGAATGAGAGATAAGAGAAAAAAAATGATTGATTAATATGTACAAATAAAAAAAGAGAGGAGAGAAAGAACAATTTTGTATATAATTTTTCTAAAATTGTTAAACAAACAATTTTTTAAAAAACATTTCATTACAAAAATTGGTTTGAAATATAACCAAACACAACCAAACTTTGTTAAGTGATGTGTCAATTGTGAGAGCCCACTAACTGCGACGAGAGTGAAGGACAACTCCTGCCACATGGCAAGTGGGATACACTTTGGCTATCTTTGGAAAGTCAAGTTTGGATTTTTTTTTTTTTGTGTGTGGTTATTTTAGTCAAAAAAATAAAATAAAAAAAATAAATAAAGTAAGTTTTTTAATTTAATAAAGTAAAAGATTATATTTCATTTATAATTATTACATTTTTTCTTTTACAAAAAAGTTTAAAAAGCCAAAATCCCTTTCCAAACGAGACTTTTTAACTCAACGCTAAAATAGTCAAAAAAAACTAAAAGGTCAAAAATTCAACTCACCTCTCAAATGAACCCTTTCACATAATATATATATATATATAAAATAGTTTAAAAAGATTTGTGCAATGCATTAACTATTATTACAGTATGTTTAAATTTTATATTTTGATAATTTTTAAAAAATTGGAATATTGTTCTGTGAAATTAAATAGAATAAATTATTAGATATATGATAGAATTATATGGTATAATATGTATTATTTTTGGTTTGTTATACACCTAATGGCGTATTCCTTCCGAATTTATAAAAAAAAAAATTATGATGTGTAACTTTTCTCAACAGGTAAATACAAAACAAATATTAAAACCATCTCCAATAGTTACTCAAATCTGTCATCAAATTTGAATTTGATGAAAAATAGCTCTATTTCCTGTTCCAACGGTTTCATCGAATAGGTATCAAATTTAGGATTTCACTTTTCTTTCATCAAACTGATAACTAATGTGTCTTTCATCAAATTACTGTTCATAACCGTTTGATTTTCACCACTGGATATCTCTCGGATGACCACCTCAAGGTAAAAATTTGTAAAAAAATTACACTGGCCGGTCAACCCTCCAGTTGACCACCTAAAGGCAAAAATTTGTGAAAAAATTACACTGGCCGATCGACCTCCCAGTCGTCTTTTCGGTCGTCCTCTTGAAGGACCACCTCAAGGCAAAAATTTGTGAAATTTACATTGGCCAATCGACCGACTAGTGTTTTGATGAAGCTTCAAAAACCTTCGTTGGAGATACTTTTACTCAAATTTGTAAAAAATTTGATACACCGTTAGAGATGCTCTAAGATAATTTTCCCATTTAAAAAAAAACTACTAACATAATTAACTGAACTAATAAAGAAGCAGAAGAAAATACATATATATATATACACAAATGACTAATTTTATTAATACATAAATCATACTCGCATAACAAATTACCAATTTTATTAATAAGTAAATTATGAAATAAATTAACAAATTTTAATGATACGAAAAATATTTTCAGTTAACCATTTTGTTTATAAATAAATCATTAAGTCAATTAACGGTTTTTAATGATATGAAAAATATTTTTCAATAAACAATTTTGATAATTTATTATTGTATAAGATAATATTTTTTTCGTGAATATTGTGTTAAATTAAAATTTATAACAAACAATAATTGTAAGTTCTAGTATTACTAGACTGATTTATATTTTAAACAAATCTTATAGATGTATTTGTAATTCGTTAAAAAATAAAAGATTTATATTTTATAATTGACCATAAATATTACATAATTACGAAAAAACCTGTTTCAAAATTGACCAAGAATGTTTGCGTAATTATTAAAAAATATTCACTCAACATATAAGTCACCATTAGTAAATTATTCAAAATGAAAAAGGTAAAATCAGAAAAAAAGGACGAATCTTAAACAAGTAAGTGATTCTTATATATATATATATATATATATTATTCACTTAACATACATTTTAGAGCAATCACTGCCTTTTTAAATAAATAAATATTTAACATATAAAATTAGATTATATCTTTATTACTGTTTATCATACTACACATTTTAAAACATAATTTTAACTAATTCATTGAAGATGCTCTTATTAGTTTAACAACAACATTGAAGACAAAATGATGGAAGCGAATTATATTAGTTGAACATCGTCACAAAACGACTTGGAGACGATGCTATTTCTGATATAAATTTAAACAGATGTATTTATACATGTCCTTGCGATTTTACATTCATTTTTTAGGAATAAAATTCTCTCGTGGGTTTCTCAATTAGATCATATTATTATGGAGTCTACATCAATGATTCTAATGCAAGACTAAATTATTTATGTCAGTATATTGATCCATATAATATGATAATATGAATTAGAGATTTGACAAGATTATGATTCCATATTTTTTACTACAATTAATTGGTAATAAAAGAAGAGTGTTTTCCAAGTATCTTACCTTAATGACAAAGTGAAATTACTGTTGAATAAGGAAACTAGTCCTTTCTCTCTACCTATAAAAGGACATACAAACTACCTATCAAAATAATTCTTAATTCAATGTATTCTAAAGAAGGTGAAGAGAGTAAAACCTTTTCCCACTAATATTGATATTAGATTTACGTTCAATCAATTATGGATCACTAATCCGGGTATGTTATTTATTTTCCGCATTGTGATTTATTCGTGAAAATAATGATAGTTTACGCTTTTGGATTATGAAAGTTGTTATATGTATAACACCATAAAATTATTTACATCTAATTGTTCAATGGGTAGGATTCATTGAATATTTCATTCTTGTAAAAAATTATATTCATCATATATCAATAGTCACTTGATCATAACACATTTATGTCAATAATTTATTTTTAAAATCATAGTTACCATTGACATAAATTTAATCTGATTAAGTGACTATCGATATCCAATTAACTAATTTTTTACAAACATAAAAAATTAAATGAACTCTACTCATTGAATAGTTTATATCATTGATATGGATTTCTTAATAAACACATAGAACCCAATAATACGCTTTAGTCTAAAATCAGATTGAGGACAAGTTTGTGACTATTTTTTGTGTTTTCGAATCAACATGATATCATGTTGATTAATCATGGTTAAAAATCAACAAAAATAATTGGAATTGTTATTGAATTATTTATATAATAATAAAAAAACAAAAACAACAACAAAAAATATAAACGTTGTTGGTGGCCCTATAAAAACAAAGTTGGCGCGTCTCTCCATGTTATAACGAAACGCAGTAGTAATTTGAATTCCCGCTAACAGCTCCATGTCAAGCCTCGCCCTCGCTCCTTTTCAAAATTTTAAAAACATCCCTCCTCCAACCCCCGCCAAACTCAACAACTTTTTCTTAACGGTCCCTTCTTCTCTCTCTCTCTCTCTCTCTCTCTCTCTCTCATATATATGTATCCCAACAACACACTCTTCTCTCTCTCTCTCTCTCTCTCTCTCTCTGTGTTTTAGAGTTTAGATTTGATATATTCCTTCAGATCTGGTGTAACAATGGCGTTGCCTCCATCTGCATCCAATGAATCTGGATCTGCCAATTTTCCCTATTGCAGAAAGCAGAAATCTCTTGGTCTCTTATGCACCAAGTACTCTCTCTCTCTCTCTCTCTATATATATATATATATATATATAAGGAAAATTGAAACCAAACATAGTGTATAATTTTTTTTCTTGTTTTTTGATAAAATTGTGGCAGTTTCTTGAGCTTGTACAATCAAGACAACGTGGAAACAATCGGACTTGACGATGCCGCCACTCGATTAGGTCTTGATCTGATCTATCATCATCTCCATCTCTTTCTAATTTATGTCTATGACTTTGCACTAATTCTATAACTTGTCACTTTTGTGGTTTTGTAGGAGTTGAGAGGCGTCGGATCTACGACATCGTCAATGTACTAGAAAGTATTGGTGTAAGATCTCTAATTCCCCCCTTCTTCTTCTTCTCCTTTTTTTTTTTTTTTTATAAATTTATCTTTTTTTTCAGCATCTTGACCTCCACATATCATAATTTATCTTACTCTATTAGGGTTTTGATAATTTTATTCAGGTTCTTGCAAGAAAGGCAAAGAATCGATATTCTTGGAAAGGGTTTGGAGGAGTTCCAAAGACTCTGCAGCAGCTAAGGGTAATTAATTGTTATTATATGTTGATTTGTTACATATCCATGAAGTTTTGATTCTGCAACTTGGGTTTTTGTAGCTTATTTATTTGATAGCTTTTTTTTTCTTCTTCTTGATGCTGTGATAGGAAGAGGGTTTGAGGGAGAATTTCAATACATTCAATGGAAATAACTATGTAAAAGTAAGTTAATTAGGGCTTTTAGTTGAACAAATCTTTAGTTCTTAGCAAATTGGATTTGGGTTTTTTTTTTTTTTAATTTATTGCAGGGCTGATATTTTTATTACTTTCTTATTAGGTTTCAGATGATGATGAGGATGAGAAAATTTCCAATCCAATTACAAGCCAGAATGACAAACTAAACCCTAGTTCTGTCACTAAATCTTCAACAGCATCCAAAACTGGTATAGTGTTAAGAACTAAATGCAATACTTGCATATGCTACTTACTGATCTTTTTGTTTTGTCAATTGGTAATTATACTTGAACAATTGGACAAGTCAATGTTATTTTGTAATTTTATGTTTTGAGTCTTGGGTCAATTGTTGAACTCACCATGAAGGGATACTTTTGTTGACAGATAATAGGAAGGAAAAATCTTTGGGACTTCTTACACAGAATTTTGTCAAGCTCTTCCTTTGCTCTAATGTATGTAAAAGTTTTAAATTATTGCACTCTATTGTCTATCCTGTTATGCATAAGTATCTATTAGCTTTGGCCTGATTGTTTAAAACCACTTTCTTTAGGTTGATTTGATCTCCCTTGAGGAAGCTGCTAAGATATTGCTTGGGGATGCACATGATCCATCAATGATGAGAAGTAATGATTCTTCACTTGGCTATCTGAATATTTTACTGATTGAAGGAGTGTTGATAAACTTTTAGCTAACACTTTCTTCATAAGATAATTCTGCAGCTAAAGTTAGACGGTTATATGATATTGCAAATGTGTTGTCTTCAATGAATTTCATTGAGAAGGTACCGTTACATATGAAATTACTCTCTTAATTTCTCTCAGTTCATTTAAGTTATGTTAAAGTAATCTAATCTGGATCTTTCTTGAATGGCACTCAGACCCATCATCCAGAGACAAGGAAGCCTGCCTTCAGATGGTTGGGAACGAGAGGAAAATCTGATAATGGATCTGCAAATACTTCTGTTCTTAATGAGTCCAAAAAAAGGATATTTGGGACTGAGATCACAAACACCAGTTTTAAGAGGACCAAGGTGGTTTCAACAATTGATGAGAATTCCAAACAGATTACAAAGACGCATTTGCAAATGCTTGTGAAATGTGAGGATTTGGAAAATGAGGTTGATAAGAGCAATTTTGAACAGGATTTAAGACACAGTTCTAAGAATTTCCAATTTGGTCCCTTTGCTCCGGTCACGGTCCATGTGTCCAAATTTGGCGCTACCCAGAATAGTACGGTGAAACAGGTTCACGATTGGGAAAGTCTAGCCTCTACTTATCGTCCTCAATATTACAACCAAGGTATTGTTCGTGATTCATTGATTCAATATCAGTTGTCAAATTCTTGTAGCTGTAATGTTATTATTTATTGATGTAGTGGTAAAGTTTACATTGTGACCCACCTGAGCTTGAAGTAATACTAGTAAAAAGGTACACGGAATAATTATAGTTGGTAAAACAGGAAAAAAAAATAAAATTGTGACAATCCAATCCAATATGCAGATATTCGCATGCTTGGAATCCAGAATCCCTTTCTTAGTAGTCTCCAAACAATGTTAATTTTCCATTTTTGTTAATAAAAATTTATAAATTGAAAGAAAATATAATCGATAAAGCATTTTTAGTGTTTTTTTTTTATTATTAGCAAAAGTCAATTGTTAGATTAGTAAAATGAGAGTTAGCCTCTAACCTTGCAAAGCATGGAGTGCTTGAACCCATGACTTTCTCCTCGGGACTAAGCCCTTAAGAGAGTCATGGTAGCCAATTAAGTTAGGCCTAGTTGGCTATAAAACATTTGCCAATAGAGATAATGATTTACCTTTTCTTTCTGCTGAGTATTTTTTGTTTTCGTTTGGCACTAAAATATACTAACAAATATATATATATTTTTTCTTTCTTTTTTAATATTGTTTCAGCTTTGAGAGATCTCTTTGCTCATTATGTGGAAGCATGGAAATCTTGGTGCTCTGAAGTTGCCGGGAAGAACCCGATACAACTAATCTCCTGATGGGTTCGTCAATTCACCCACAAGTTCCTTTAACTGATCAACTACATAACCAGATGATTGATTCCTTTTTATTTTCTTTCATAATTGACAAAGAAGAGATGGCCTTGTCGAATGCATTATCTCTTTGCATTCTATTATTCATTTTTCTAATTAATTTAGGTTCTTCATTTGATACACCCTTATGAGTGTTGATGTCACTCTACAAATGTCTCTCTTTCTTCTTCTTTATTTTTTATTTTTAATACAAACTATCAAATAATGTTTTGTAGGTTCTCAGAGAGAGAGAGAGAATTTTTGCCAAATTTTGGTATTCTGCTATAATTTAGCATGAAAAATATCAGTTCATCAGAAATGAATTTGAAAAAGTTGCTAAATTTTAACTTCGACATAGAAGATAACACATGAATTGTAGGTGCTCTAATGTTGTGTTTGGTTGGGGAATTTGGAGAGGGATTTGGAACGGGAAAGGGAAAAGATGTATGACATTAAGTGAAATATAAGTATATTTTATTCACATTTTATCTATCTTTTTCATTTTTGTTTTTAAATTCTTTCTTAAATCTTCCAACCAAACACAACATAAGAGTATATAAGTGTGAAAAACAAGACTAACTTCCTGGCCCCAAGATATGCATTTTCAGGTGATCTCCATGTGATATATAGGATATAGTGTAACTTTGTGAGGGCATTCATTTGATGGAAAAACGTCTTTATCTTTAATGTTTAAATACTATTCTAATGTTTTTAGTGGGAAAAAGAGTAGGCATTTGACGAGCTTCTAAATCACAAACTCATCTCCTAGAATGTTTAAAATGCAATTTTAGACAACTCTCTACACATCAATAGGATGTCATCCCAAGGACAATGCATAGATCATCAATGCTTTAACATGAAAATTGCAATCATAAAGAGTTGGAATAAAATTACTTGCTAGTTCGATTGGATGTACTAGATATCACGCAATGTAGACTGTCGTTTGAGTCCAAAAGCCGAGCATCTCAAAGATATTCTACGGACTCAAAAGAGTCACGTGATTGTCCAAATTGTATAAGAGAAATAGAAATACAAAACTGAGGTTTGATTACCGAGTAGTCTTTGATTCAATCTTGCAAATCAAAATAAATGCTCATTGTTAAATGAATTAGTTATCGGTGTGAAAAGTTGAGAAATAGAAATACAAAACTGAGGTTTGATTACCGAGAAAGTCTCATTTATGATAGAACTTAAATCATTGACCTCCTTATAAGAAAATACTTCTTTCTTTTTTATGTGATGGTTTCAGATTACTTATATTTTTTTGTAAAATCAAAAAAGCTCATTCTAGAGCTTGATTTCCTGGAGTTGAACGGAGTTTTATTTTCTCCTTTATTTTTGTTTGCATGCAAACATATGTCCCCAAAATCATACTTGTAATTTATTTGTTTGCAAACCGTTGGTATTTTAGTATATTAAAATACAAATCAATTTAGTTTTAATTCTAAAAGAACTTAGATATAATACTTAGCTTGGCGATATTTGAACAGGAGTATGCCATGCTAATGCAATTTTGATGATTCACATCCCAAGGTCGGACGCTGATAAGCATATTGAACTACTCATGTGACTAAGACCTCACACAACATTGCAATTATTAGGGACACTATCTCCCATTAAACTGTTTGCAATTGTTTGAATGTTATATAAAACTTGTTTATTAAGGCCTTAGGTAGAGTTGTTAAATAAATCAAATTACTTGAGTTTGACTTGTGTTTGACTTGTTAAAAGTTCGTTTAAGATTGACATGTAAATAAACAAAGCTTGAATACAATTTTAAACTCGTTAAGTTTTTAATCCAAATTTAAACATGTTACTTGGCTCAAAAATTATACATGCACTATAAAAAAATCAAGCTACTCGAGCTTAACTTGTGTTTGACTCGTTAAAAACTCATTTGAAATTGATTCATTATATAAACAAACTAAACTTAAATATATTTTGAAACTCGTTAAGTTTTTAAACTAAACTTAGACGAATTACTACTCAATTTGTTTACCGCCCTAGCTTTAGGAGCCTTTAGATCCCCATTTCTCCCCTTAAATCATTCCCTTACCTATTTTAGGGGGTTAAAGCCCCCTTATATCACTCGGGTCCTGTTAGGTTTCATGAAAACTGTCATGAAAATCATCTGCACCGTTGGATCATGAGACACATACATGATCTAACGGTGCAGATGGTTTTCATGATGGTTTTCATGAAAATTCTTCATGAAACCTAACATTTCCCATATCACCCCTATCAGCTCCCTTATACCACACTCTAAACTAATATTTGCTACAGTGACTCTTTATTTGTAGAGAGTTAATGTAGCTCCCTTATATATATATTGTTTTGCTTTGTTTAGGGAGTGCAGTACACATTTATAATTCTAATCTCTTTTAATTTTATTATTAATGAAAATCCTAAGTGATTCGTGATTAGATCAAGATTCAAATATTCCAAATCCCAAAAATCCAAAACACACAATCTAAATCAACAAGCACTTACGAAAGTGATTTAGATTGTTTGTTTTTCAGAATAAATAATAAATCGACACAAACGATTTTTACGTGGAAAAAATCACAATTGGACACCTCCAACTGTGATTAAAAAACCACGGGCGAAACGCCACTAATCAATCCACTACTGAAGTAAGAAAGATTACAAAGATAACATACAAATTACCCAACTCAGTCAATTTGTCTTCGAATCTTCTGTAACTCTTTCTCCACGACTTCGTCTCGGAACTGATCAATCCTGAAGTTGATTCCACAACCTCATTTGTCGAATTAACGACTACGTATAAAATCAAACGCCTTTTGAAATTATACGCTTGAATCTTCGGAATCCACCGAAGAGAACTCTCTTTTGAACTTAAAGTAACCAACTCCTTGATGTATGTATTTTAGATCAGGAGTGAAGAACTCTTCTCAAAACATCAAGGAAAACTCACCAAAACTTTAGAAGAACACTTCAAACAAAACCCTAGGACTCTTGAATGAGATCTAGGAAAAAAGTAAACCTAAAACAGACCCAACAAGCGAATTTATAAATCTGAGATCGCGCGGTCCGCTCGAGCGTGGGTCTTCCCGCTCGAGCGGAGACTTCAAGTTCTGTGATTTCATACAGGCTCCACGCTCGAGCGGCAGTTTCCACGCTCGAGCGTCGAATCATACCATCCAGTACTTTTTCAGGCGACTGCAGAGATGCTGAGAGCTTCCAATCCCCGCTCGAGCGTCACTTTCCTCGCTCGAGCGGGGAGACCAAAATTTGAAAAAACTGGAAAACTGAAACCTGTAACAACCTTGGTTTTGATCCATGGATTTTAACAACAAAGGGTCCTAACAATTAAAAATAATATTTTAATAGAATAGAAAAAAATTGAGAGTTTGTTAATAAAATAGAGAGAGAGAATAGGGAGTTTGTTGGGAGAAGTAGATAAAAAAGTGATTTCTAAAATAAGGAATGAATTTTTTAATAATATTTTAAGGTAAGGGGTACATACACTTTTCACTTCTGTACTTTTATTCAAATTTTATTTTAATTTCTATAACTTTAGAGTAATGTTAGAAATCTACAAAGATTTACCAAATGTCCAGTTGGGGTTTTTGTTGTGCCTTATAGCATAGTAGGCTGCTATGAGGCCTATTGAGGGCATGTCCCGAGTCTTTTTAGATGATCCTAACCTTTTATATTGTGATGTTTGTCAAATAGATCATCCATGCAAAAAATCAAATAAATTGGACATCTGCGGCCTCCTAATAATAGCACATTTGTTTTTCAAAAAATAAATGGTTAACATGATTTTTATAATTTTTAAAAACAATTTGGACTTGATCATGGGGTTATAGATATCCGATTAATTTGATTTTTTATATGGATGATATACTCTACAAACCTTATAATATGAACAGTTCAAATTATCAAAATACAATCAGAAAATACTCCTACGAGACATCACAACAGGACTGCTGTGCCATAAGGCACAACAACAACCCTCAACCCCAAATGTCTCACATAAGTGTGGGATGTGGATCTCATACCTATGTGAGGCATGTGGTAAAAATTTTAATAAATCTTTTGGGATTTTTGACATTTTTTATATTTTTAAATTGAATAATTTGATTTGTATACTTTAAGTATAGTATCAATTTAGTCATTTCATGGAGATTAAAATTAAAAATTTTAGAAACACTTGTCAATTTTTTAAGGTGTACAAATAAAAAAAAATTAACAAAAATCTAGATGAAAGGACCAAATTAAATTAGACTTACAATGTAGGGATTAAATTATTCAAATTAAAATAATAAGGCCTAAAATAAAATTTGGGCCAAACAAATTTGAAAATAGCGATTGGCTTCTAGTATACCTATTTTGTGTTGGATTTACCAAATATTATTTCCTATAAGTTTTTGGGAGAGGGGAAATATCTTTAGTATGCGTGTAAGGTTTCCAACAGAGAAAGAGGTCATTTTAAGGGTTGGTTTTCTACTTTTTTTATTTTTTATTTTTTTATCAGTAAAGAGAAATTTCATTTAATAGTATGAAATTAAAGGTACAGAAAAATGACATGCATCGAGAGAGATTCGGAAGTATAAAAATATCACTACTACTGCTACTCGCATCCATACAACCAACCCCTAAGCTTCTCGATTTTTTAAACAAAAAAGTTAAGAAGAACTTAACTAGAGAATTAAAATACATGAATCCCCACATATTCAACCCACCAAAACACCCAATACAAACTAAACGAACTACCCTGCACCCAAACTGAACTAAATTAACTAAACCAACCCCGGGGACAACACCAACGCCTCTGCCAAGTCCACTCCTCCGACGCTGCTGCAAGAACAAGACACGCCTCTGCAGCTTCAACCACCCTCTCCTAGTCCAGCTTCAAGGGTTGGTTTTCTACTTTGGTTCAAGTATTATGTAATAGGGTTAATTATATTTTTGGTCTTTAAAGTCTCATATTATTTTGGTTCTTAATGTTTAAATTATATCAATTTAGTCTTTTGTATATAAAAAATATTTTAATATAGTCTCTCAATGGGGGTGTTTGGCAAGAAAAAAAATAGCCTAGTTTAGGCTAAAATTCACAAAAAGACAAAATAGGCTAAAATAGCTAATAAGACAAAATATTACTTCAAACCCATAATTATTTCACTTTTTCTCTCACAAATATCACATCCAACCACAAAAAAATCCAATCATCTTCCCAAACACAAAAATTTTAGCCTACTAAAATAGTCAAAAACTAAAATAACCTACTAAAATAGCAACTTCCCAAACGAAGCCAATGTTTCAATTGCGCCTATAAAAACTTGGGCAATTTAAATATTGAGGGGCTTACTTAAAACTTTTTTTATACATTAGGAATCAGATTTACACAATTAAACAATGGGGGACCAAATTAGAACATTTTTATACATTACAGACTAAATTGACATAATTTAAACATTTAGAGACTAAAATGACACAACTCTCGTACTTTGGAGATTAAAAATATAACTAACCCTATGTAATATGCATGCAAGTGTATTAGGTAAATTTTTGCTTGATTTGAGGTGATCAAACATGTTATACCTACATATTTGCGACATCTGCAAATGGACAATTGTAGGGAAGCGATGGTAGAAATTTGGAGGGTATGATGCTATTAACTTACTATACTGGGTCAAGTATTCAAAGAGATGAAAATATACCCTAAAAACAATGAATACACGTCTCTTTAGATGAGTGTTTTGTAACTTTTGTTTATTTAATCTACTTTTTGTTATACGTCTAACTTATTAAATTAATTTGTGGTTTAAACAAATAATATTTGAAAGAAAAAATGGTTGAGAAGTCCATTTTTCGCGTGTATATGGCATTAGGTTCAATTATGGTTTTGTTTTGGTTGTAAGGACAGATTAATTAAATTGCTGGGTGAGAAGGACATTATTATTTTGAAATATATATTTTTCATTTTTACCCCATTGTCATTGGATTGTCGGTTGCTGAAAAAATCATTGGTGCTAGAGGTGATTGACGACAGTTAGTCGTGGTGGTGATATGGACAAATAAGTTATACTAGATAGATATGTGGACAAATAGATGATACATGAACAAATAGGTCACGTGAATGAATAAGTGACATAGATAGATAGATAGATAGATAGATAAGTAGAGATAATATAGTCTTTCAAATTATTATTATTTTTATGGGCCAAGTGCTCTATTTTTAACCCCTCATTTTCGACACATAGATATCCTAAAATTATGTGACGATAATTATTGTATCAATATGATTTTGGAAGCACTGACCCTGGGGATCAAGCGATATAGACACTACAGGAAATGCAGGCTTTGGTGGCGTTTTTTTAACAGCACTTTTTTTAAATGCCACTTTTCTTAATATTTAGCGGCGTTTTAAAAACATCACATATTTCTTTAATTAAAACGGCACAATTCTGTAATAGAAGGCGTTTAGAAACACCTCCAAATGCGTTAGGCCTTACGCACCTATTTTGAATTTGTGAATAATTGTTAAAGCCTTTTAAACCCTTTTTATTCTCATGCCTTCAAATCTGGCCTCTCTCTCAACCCTCTCTAAACCCTTATCATTCTCACAGATTCATCTTTGAGATTCAGAATGATTTTGATTTCGAAGCTCCACAGCCACCACTGGCGAGGTAGCGAGCACCATCATCTACTAAGGTGAGCTCCACCGTCTCTCTCTGTCTCTCTCTCTCTATCTCTCTCTCTCGATATCTTTCTCTCTCTGTCAACCTTCTCTAAAACCCTTATCATTCTCACAAATTCATCTTTGAGATTCAGAGATTCAGATCGGTCTTAGTGATTTAATCTTAGAGTGATTTCGATTTTGAAGTTCTCTCTCTCGATTTCGAAGCTCCACCGCCACCCCCATCTGCACTGCCACCTCTACCACCATCTGCACGATTTCTCTCTCTCTCAAGCTCTTCCTTCCCGCCTCTCTCGGTTTGGTTATTGAAATTGAAATTGTAAGCAAGAAACCACGAGTTTAATTAGGATTTGAACTTGTTATGATTTTTTATTTTATTTTATGACTGTTTTTGGGTGAGTTCTCTATAAAGATGAGCTTTAGGCTTTTCTTGATTCCATTTAGTTAATTTGTTGTGCCTGTTTTTTGTTACTTGGGGCTTTACAGAGCACAATATTTACATATTTATAGTTGACATGTTTTAAGTTTTTCTTCTTGTGCTTGTTTTCTTTGATTATTGTTGTAGACCGCCCGAACTTCCTCCGCGCGCCCTCCTTTTGGAGAGGGCGCGAATTGGGTTCTTGCTACTACAATTTGGACTCCTATTACGGTTCTGAATCTAATCTCGCAAAGTGCAATGTAAGACTGATAAATCACTAAAGAGTCCAAATCCGGCAAATCGTTTTGGAAAACTAATTTTAATCAAAAAGCACCAAACATGGACTGCTTTGCCAGATTACAGAGTTGCCACCTAAATATTTTGTTTTGGGAAATTTAGGAAATCCTGACTCGTGCCAAAGGCCATGTGTCTGTCATCACCAAAGTTGCCTCGGCTCGAAAACTTGGGTACAAGAGGGGAAGGTCCTGAAATGAGCATCTCCGTTCTCCCGATCAAAAATCGGCCTCTATTAAACATGATATGTTATTTTGAAAACACACGTGTTCTTGTTCTAGTTATTAGCTAACTTACTATGTGATGCGTACAACATACAAGTATAGACTATATCGTCTACATTGGAACAAAACAATTCAATGTTTGTTTTCGAAAATGGTTTGAATTTGCCACCCTTAAGTGGGCTTAGAAATGTGGATTTGCCACCCTCAAGTGGGCTTAAAACTCACACTTGATGAATTGTTCCAATTCAAGTAATAAAGCCTTCATCCACAGGCATTCCCGTAGTTATAGCAATTAAACAGATAGCCTCATGGCAAGCATGCTATCATGGCAGTCACTTACACACATGCATGGATGCTAAAGCGAAAACACTTACAGTGTACTCTGAGCCAAAACAGAAAACTAGTTAGAAATCAATGCATGATCTTAACTATGTTAAGATGCCTAATGCAACACATGCAAAATGCAACTAAGTAGGCTCGGCTACCTAATCATGACATATGAATGCGACGTTTGATACATGTATTCAAATAGGTATTGAAATACAATGCAATTTGAATGATGCGCCGAGCCTAGTGCATGCAATACAAATGAATGATGCACGTATGCAAGCATAAGGTATGCTAATCGAAAATATGCCCTAATCTAACCACTGAAAGCGGATAAATAAAAGGGAGAAAGACGTGGAATTGGAAGACATTCACACACATATGCACACTTATTACAACATTTGCCCTCTCGATGGAGGGTCCGAATGAAAGCTAAGCTAACCTAAGCTAAGCTACTTATTACAAATCAACTAATTAACTATTCTAACTACAAATTAAAATAGCTAGAAACAACTAACTAATAAAGCAATAAAGAGAAGATGGCCTCGCAGGCGAGGGAAGCATGCATGCTCGATTGCCGTCCACTCGGAAATCCGTTGCTATGCCATCAATTGCCTCTGTTTTCACTTGCCTTGATCTCTGAAAATTGTGCCAATCTCCAGAATGCCTCTACTTCAACACAGGGAACTGTTGGTGAGCAGCTAGCCAGAAAAAGTGGCTGCCAGCCACTAAAACTAGCTGGTCGGCTAGTTACTTCTGCAGGTTGCTGGTTTTGCTGCAACAGAGAACAATAGAGGCACAACAATGTATTTCTAAGACGATGTATGTACTACCACACTTCTTATCATGTCTCAAGCTCAAAGGAGCGTGGTGCTCTGCTCTCAAGCCACCAACCATGCACCTCAATGCATGATGGCCGAGGACCAAGCTTACACTATGTTGATGAATGCACATACAACACACAAGAGAGCCTCCACCCTATCATGCTTGATCAAGAGTGTTAGCGACCAAGAAACGCAACACGTTTCATTACTTTGAGTATGAAACGTGCTACATTCCTTGTGTTTGGATTAATGTCCGATCCAAACACATGCAATGCAACACACATATACTTAACTTTCAATGCTAAAGTGGCATGCACAAGACTCTATCATGTAATGCATGCAAGACATGTTAAGGGGTCAAGAGCACTAAAGCAAGTGAAGAACATTACACGTGAGGCATGCACTATCGATCTCAAATGGTCAAACCAACTATGGACAGACCTAAGATGCTCTAAAACAGTGGCCAAAACACACTAAAAATTAAGCACAAAAAGCAAGAAATGCATGCTCATGTATTGGTCCATAAACAATGCATAAAGGCACAACTCTCAAAGCCATAAAGGAGCGGAATATGTGAGAGTGTGACTACATTATATGCTCTGAAATCATGTATAAAATGATGCCAACACATGCAAACATCGCATGCACAACATGTTAAAGGCCCCAAAACTCAAAGCTAGTCAAGGGCTTTACACAAGAGGCATGCAATACAATGCACAAACAACCAAACCAGCCCAAAACAAAGCTATATCATGCCAAAAAAATAGCCTAAATATGCTGAAATTAAGGCATAGAACACAAGGAAAGCATGCTCATTTGATGGCCCGCAAACAAGGCATGAAGACTCAACTCTCAAACACAATGAAAGAGTGATATATGTGAGAGTGAGACAATGATATATGTTCTGAATTTACATGCCAAATGATGCCATATCATGCAAATATCACAAATAAGGCATGTTAGGGGCTTCAAAATACAAGACTAGCAAAGCTAACTATACTATAGCTATACAAAGCATGAACCATATGGCCAAAACTATTCAAAACAGTCCTAAAGCATGCTAAATCAAAGCCAAAACCATGTTGGAGTGGAGCATACACATGCTAGAATGAGAGGTATGAAGCATGAAGCATGGTAGGCTGACAAGTAGGATTGCACTACAAGTGTAAGATGCAAGAAACCAATGACCAAACCAACCAAAACAGAGTTATGGCAGGTCCAAAAAGTCATAAAAACATGCTTGGACTAAGCTTCAAAAAGAGAGAAACACAAGGAGAGGGGATCACCCTCTTCTATTTTGGATCACAAGAACAACTTTTTACCACTGAAATTCCTCTGAGTTTTAGTGGTTAAAAGGCCAAGCAAAGAGTGATTCAAAAGCTTAGAGGGGTGGCTCAAAAGGCTTAACAAGCCAAAGAGCAAAAGAGGGGAACCACCCCCCTAACCACACAAGGCTCAAACCAATATTTTAAAGCCTTAAAAATAGAGTTATTAAGAGGATAAAACCAGCCTTAAAGTAACATGCAAAGGTGATAAAGCTCCTAATCAAAACAAAGCTTAAAAGTGACAAGTGTCTTACCCTTGAAGAACAACAACAAGACAGCAACTTCAGCAACAATTCTAAGCCAAAACCAAGTCTAAGACCTCAAAACAAGCTCCAAGGGACCTCAGCTCCAAAGTGAAGGTGTTTGAGTAGGTGTTTGTGTGCAAAAGTGTGAAGAAACAACGCTTTAAGGCTCAATATAGCATAATATAGAGAGAGAGGGAGAATTCTAGAGAGAAAGAGGCAGATTTTTTGCTCTGAAAAATATGAACCCTCAAATAGGGGGAGAAAGCTCCCCTTATATAGGCAATGCAAGCCAAAAGGCTTGCTCAGTTCCTCCATACATGATGAATTCAGTGAGCCACAACTGGCTCAAAAGATCTAAGAATATCTAAAAAGGAGAAAAATTGGCTGCCAGCCAGTTAAATGGCCGGCCGACCACTTCAACTAGCTAGTTGACCACTCCAACTAGTTGGCAAGGAGAAAAAGTGGCTGGTAACTGCCAAAAGTCGCCGGTAAGGCCACACTCTCCTTCAGCCAAGAGGCACCAAGGGTTGGCCTAAACACAAGGCCAAAACACAGAGGGTTTAGAGGCTCAAAGACAAGGCGTTCAGCCGAGACCTTAGGGTTCTCGAAACAAGTACAAACATGCGCAATCATCGTGTGCACGAACGATAATGTTTGAGTCTTAAGGTCGGTCAAAAATGGCGTGTCTACAATTGTAATTTTACATTATCTCACTACAGGAAATACGGGTTTTGACATGTTTCAGTATTGTTTTCACCTGTTTCTGAGCTTTGTATGTATGACCTGTGAACCTGCTATTGGTATTTATTTGCTTGGAAACCTGTTCAATTTCTTCTTTTGTTTGCTTTGTCATTCTTCCTTAATATGTTGTTTTTTGTTTTGAGAAAATGCCAAATGTGCTTGTGATTATGACATTTGTTGGATTTCAGATCATTTACACTTGTGTATGACTAGGTTTCTTTTTTGCAGTGATGAACAGTCAAAGGGGCCATATGGTTTACTAGGTATAAAAGGGGGTTCTTAAAGAATGAACAACGAGAACCTTGCAGACATGGACAAGCTTTTCAAAGAATAGTCGAGGACCAGCTCTTGCTGGAATGAAGGCTAGTAAGAAAGATTTATTTTTTAAATGTCGTCTCTCATAATTTAAGTGGACTCCAAAAACCTGCATAAACAGAAGAGTAGCTTTCTATAGAAAATGAAAAAAAATAGAAAACAATGAGGTTTTGAGTTTGTAAGTTTACAGGTAGGATTTTCATGATGTCTTGTATTTCTCTCTTCTTTTGGATGTGACTGACAGAAAATTGTAGAAGTACCCTCATTTCATGATTTATTAAATCCAAGAGGTGATGTCACTAATGGATAGCGGTTACTTACTTTTCTTTGTTTAAGTATTAAAGATAAAGGTAGCCTCTCCAGATTCTGTGAATGAAAAATGATGCTCCTATCTTTAATTTGATAGAGGGAAGAATCACCTGAACTGTGTGTTGATCAAAATGAAACAATTGTTTGAGGTCCCAAATATTCAGTGAATCATTTTTTTTAGTAGAATAAATTCCATTAAGAAGCACCAAAGGGGACAGAAACCATGAAATGATTTTGTAATTGCTTGACAAAATGCCAAAATTTGTAAAACTTTAGCATCTTGTTGAGATACTTGGAACACTATACGTGGAATAAGGTAGAATTTGGTTAAAATTAGAAATACCAAACATTTGAAATTTGAATGTCTCAAAATTTAAACAAGACGCTGAGCTGAGAACTTGGTAATGTGGCCTGGTGTTCATTATTCTAATTATGCACACTTTGTTTCTATTGCAGTTACATCATTTTGGGCTGCCCTTAGCTTCGTGTCGTTGTTTGCTTACCCAACACCGGAGTTTCCAACTCCAAGCTTTGAGTATCACACAGCCTTCAGTGGTGTTGCATTGGGAATTGTAAGCACAAACTTGATTCTCTTCATTGTTTAATATTAACATTACGGTGGTGCTACATGCACCAATTAATGTACACATTAGTGTACCAACTAGTGTTATATCATTATTACTGACTCCACCTATTATACAAATTACAAATATCTAAAACCTCTAAAATTATGCCACATCATCTGTTAGTATACTAATTAGTACATTAATTGGTACACATAGCATTATTCTTAACATTATTGCCTAGTTTCAATCAGAATATCATTTGGTTTTATTTCAAGTTATTAGCGGTTGATCAGGGACAATTGGAAACTTTCTTAGATAAGATTTTGTGGCTGTTATTTGACGTGAAACTCTCGAAGGCAGTAAAACTCATAGCATAAGCATTTTGACTTGCCCCAACGAAATCTTGGTAAAGAAAATGAAATATATGGATTTTGACCTGGTAACCTTAGTTGTGTGTTCAAGAAAACTTTCTCAAGCCTACAGAACAAGGAAACTCTTGTTTTGTTTGAATTGTCTTTGTATTGAAGTGAGTTCAACATGTGCTGGGTCCTAGAGTTATAGTTTGCAATCAAGACAAATTGGCTTTGGTCAACCTAGCCCACCTCAAATAGGCTTAGATTGGAATTTAAATTCCAGATTGGCCTGTTTTTGGACAATTTGTCAACATGTCCTTAGTGGGCTTGGCCACTACCCTTTTAGACCTACTGTTCTCTCTCTCTCTCTCTCTTCCTTTGACCCCCACCACCAACAGCCACCCATCATCTTCACCACTGCCCACCATCTTCACCAATTGCTGCACTCAGAGCCATCTTTGTGAAGCTGCCACCCAAGACCTTCTCTCCCAAACCCCCAGGCACACCACCACTGCCACAAGCATATATATAAACATAATATTTTTTTTTTGTTTATGCAGATCTTCACCACTGTAAATGCTTCTCTCTCTCTCTCTCTCTCTCTCTCTCTCTCTCGTTATCTATACTGAGTAGGGGGGGAACTAAGTTGGGCATTGGTACCTGGCCACTGTAGCCCTCCATTTTTGTGTGTGTGTGTGTATTTGTATACATTTAAAGGTTTTTGGGCAAGAAAACAGAAGTACATTAAAAGAGTAAAGCGTACATCAAACATGCTCCCAATAACACAAGATACATAGACCCAAAAAGCAACCAGCTAACAGTGAGTCCACTACACGATTCAAACCCTACTAAAGAACCAACAAAATGAGACATAGTCCAGGACATCCAATATTCGAAATACAACAAAATTAAAACAAATGAACATGTTAAGGTAATGTCAGACAGCTTTAGCAGCCACCAGCATCCTTCATTATCAATAGGAAAATAACTACATATATTTCTATGCCTCCGTTTGGGAAGTGGGTTGGCTTTTTAGCTTTTTGGCTTTTTTGGCTATTTTAGCCTGGGCTAAAAAGCTTGGTTTGGGAAGGGCTTTTTGGCTTTTTGGATTTTTGGCTTTTTTTTGTGAGAGAAAAGTGTAATGATTATGGGTTGGATGTGATGTTTTGTTTGTTGTGGCTAAAATAGCCTGTTTTGTCTTTTGTGGCTATTTTAGCCCCAACCCACTTGCCAAACACCACCATAGTATCGTTGTGTTAAACATGCAATAAGCAAAGATTATCATACTATAATTATGATAAATTTATTAAGGCGGCACTTTTTTACTACAACCTACAACTTTTTAGTCGGTAATAAAAATTGGCTGAAAGGAAAAATAAAATTTCTATTAATTTTCATTGAATGTTATTAATTAAATTAAATTGACATAATATAAAAAATAAATAAAATAATTAATATAATTAAAATTATAAGAATCAAATTGACACAAAAGCCTATATCCTTGATCAAAAGTGTTTTCTCAGTGTAGATTGTACTTACATGTGATGCGACGTGTTGTGCCAACTTAATTGAAATAAAGTCAATTTTGCTATGATACTTCTTCCACTTTTTTTTTTCCCCTTTATAAATGTATGTTGCTATGTTTTTCTTCTAGATTTATCAATAAAAATGGGTCTTTTTTTGGCCGATCATAATATATATTGTGGGGGCATACTTTTTTTGAGTGACAACACGTGGCCGAGGTGCCACGTGTCCTGGCCATGACGCCGAGGTGATCTCGGCTAGGCCGAAGTTATCTGCGAGAATACTGGAATCTGAGATAAGCGGATAAGGGACAAGAGTCCTGGATTGAGAGAAGACTTTAGTTTGGATTAAGATAAGACTCTTAGAGAGTTTATACTAATCCTATTGGGAGTCCAAGATTAGCAGTAAGCCAAAGTCCATTGAAGCTAGGCTTCTATTGGGATTAGGTTTGTGATGGCTATAAAAGGGAGGCACCCCCATGGGTCTAAAGTACGCTTTTTTTTTTTCTAAATAGTGAGTTAAGCACTTTTGCTATCTTTGGGAGATAACTGACTTAATTGTTGGAGTGTCCCTGGGTGGACGAACCATCGCCATAATCTTTTTCTTTTTGTGACAGGTCATTTGGGCGCAATCTATTCTGCCAGTGTTCTCCAGCTAAGTACCTATTTGGCAGTATGGTCAGAAAACAGCACATACAATAAGTATGCTACATCATCAGGATCGGTATGTACATATATTGGCTGACCCATCAATTGGGCAAGGCCTGGATGTAGTCGTCTGGTTATGTCTTTAGAGTCTTCCCATCCTTTGGGTGAAGCGAGGGCGTGGTACTCTGCCAAGATTTCCTCCAAATTCATAGTCCCAAGCTCATCCTAGAATGCCTCATTAAGAATAAACTCGGACATTCCTACATCACCAGAATTAGTCATAGTACAAACATGAGATTTTACGTAGATGGTTAAAACCATTGCTCTGATACCATCTTTGTCACAACCCAACCCCAGGTGCTTAAGGCTGGAATTGCAGCTTACTAATTAATTCTAATCTTCACAAATTAAATGACGTGGGCGGAGGTAGAAAGGAAGTAAGAACATAATTAAACAAAAGATTAACTTCATTAATCATTCTATTATTAAGAATACACATCCGTAGGGCCTTTATTATTTTATTATGCGGTGACAGAATTTTAGGAAAGAAAAGAAAAAGAAAAAGAAAAAAAGAAAAGAAAAGAAAAGAAAAACAAGATGTAACAGGTCGGCATCACATTCTATGCTGATTTCACTATACGGGGTTACAGTTCTTCTTTACATCTCATCACCTAAAATGGGTAACAACTATAAGCACAATATAGTGAGAAATACCATGCCAAGAGTATAAGGGACACAAAATAATCATGGATAGTTATTTAAGCTAAAACATTAACATAACTTAATTCGAATAAACAAATTATTTAAGTGGTAGAAACTGAAATACAGAAATTATGTAAATAAATTACTATAGCCACAGTACAGAACAGAACAAAATAGAGATCACTAGAGTGACAGTCAGAACATAGATCAATGGATCCATGACAAACAAAGGGACACAAGGTGACCAATCAGAAGCCAATGGTTTATTTAAGTGCTCCAAAGCATGAGAATGAAAATCAAATATGGTAGTCCTAAAACTCACCAAATTGACCCTGGAAAGTGGCTCCAAAGCATGCAAGATAGGGTCTCTTTGGAAGGCCAGAATGACCACCAAACAAGTCAAGGTGAGAGGGGTCACCCCCCTTTGATTTGGAAGCTCAAAATAGTGTCTTAGCCACTAGAA
Source organism: Camellia sinensis (assembly GCF_004153795.1). Classification (NCBI taxonomy): domain Eukaryota; kingdom Viridiplantae; phylum Streptophyta; class Magnoliopsida; order Ericales; family Theaceae; genus Camellia; species Camellia sinensis. The sequence continues at coordinate 1,231,975 of NW_021025388.1, forward strand.
ATCCACTGGATTTAAGTGGCTAGAAGGCCAAACCAAGCATGCAACAAGAGCTTAGGTGTAGGGCTCAAAATAAGGGACAATCAAGCATACAAGGAAACATATGACCTCAAACAAGAAAATGCCCTTAATGAAACATGAATATGATGTCAAAATGAGACTTTTTCCAGTTTATAATAGATCTCAAAAGTGAACACAAATAGGGCTAATCTATCATGCAAAAATGGTCCTAAAAGAGAGGATAGAGACAAGGGACAACATCTGGCCCTAAATGGCCAAGAGCCCTTCAATAAAGTTGAAGAGAGGCTCAAAATGAAGCACTTTACAGTTTACCACAAGCCGCGAAAAAAAACACAAGTATGGCTAAACTATTGTGCAAGAAATGGGCCAAAAGGGAGACAAAGAAGGAAGTGATGGTTGATGGCCTCAAACCGAGGAGGGTCTTTCAACAAAGTTGAATAAGGGCCCAAAACATGGTGTTTTACAGTTAGTAACCAAACTCAAAACAGTGCACATGCAAGCTTAAAATACTATGCAAAATAAGGCCTAAAAAGAGGTTTAAACACAAAGAGTAAAAAGGAAGCTTCAAACAGAAAAAGTCCCTGGATCAAACATGAAGAGGGGGTCAAAATAAGGCTATTTACAGTTCGGACCAGAGCCCAAAAATACAAGCACAAGGGGCTAACAAAACATGCAAAAATAAGACCAAAAGAGGGATAAAGAGGCAAGTGACAAAAGAAAGCCTCAAACAGTGAATATCCCTTCAACAATATTGAAAAAGGGCTCAAAATAAGCCACTTTACAGTTTATAACCAAGCTCAAAACAGTTTACAAATAGGCCTAAAATACTATGCAAGAAAGAGGCATACAAGAGAGGTAAAGAAGCAAGTGTAAAAAGGAAGCCTCAAACAGGGAGAGGCCCTTAAACAAACATGAAAAGGAGCTCAAAATAATGCTATTTTCAGTTAGGGTCAGAGCCCAAATATGCAAGCAGGTATGGCTAATATATTGAGCAAAAATAGGCAAGAAAGAGGGAGAAGGAGACTTACCCTTGTAGCCTATGTCTTCAACAACTCTTGGACCAAGTTTGGAAGCCCTTGACCTCTGGAAATGGCCTTGAAGCTGTTGGAATGGAGTGTTGATTGGTTGGCTTGAAGATGGTGTAGGACTTGAGGGGGTTTGATGGTTGGAATATAGAGAGAGAGATTGAATGCAAGGGCTTAAACCAAAACTTTCTAACCCTTAGAAATGCAGCTGGAGGTGCTGTTATATAGAGAAAAGAGGGGGAAAAAGGGGGGGAACGGAATTCAAGTTTTCCCCCAAAAGTTGGCCCCCCCGGATACACAATCTGGGGGGAAACAAAATGCATATTTGTAATGTATCAGGAGAGAGGAGCAAGGCCGGCTGCTTATTGAAGTTTCAGGTCCCCATGGCCGGCTGGCCAAGGGTCAAAAGGGTCAATGAAGATTAATGGCCGGCCATGTGATATTGGTGGCCTCCCAGGTGTGCACAACACAACCATGTGGTCAAAAACTGGAGAGAATGAACCAAGAGAGAGAAAAGGCCACTTTTAGGATGGGTTCAAAAGGATCACACAGAATTACTGGCCGACCATGTGATATTGGTGGCCTCCCAGGTGTGTACAACACAAATATGTAGTTTAGGGCTGGAAAAAGTGGCCTTAGGGTGGTCAACATTGGCTTTCAAGTGAGAAAAACGGGCGACGGAGGGCGATGGAGGAATAAAACTAGTTGTCAGAACAATTACTGGCCTCCCACCCTTCTACGACCTTCCTAACAATGAAACAGATGTCCCTGCCAAAAATGAACTCAAACCGATGCAAAATGAAGGTTCGGGGGCCGAAACGCGCAGCCCGAGGCCCCGAAAACTGACTGTTAGGCACCGGAAGTGGTGTTCGACCACGAAGTTGGTCTCTCGAGCCACAGTGTCCCTCAAAAGGGAGCAAATGAGATGCATGCCAAAAATCGGAGCAAACGGAGGTGGTTAAGCAGTCCCGAACCGAGGCACACGGCCAACAGCTCCGAAAAACCGGAAACCGAACTCCAAGCGGGCAAAATGGCCTACGACCACGAAACGTAGCCTACGGCCACTGAGAGATGATCTACGAGACCTCTCCTTCCCTTCGGGAAGAGAAAATGCAAACCGAGGCAAGGCACGAAAAGGTTCCGAAGTCTGGAGGCAAGGCTCTCAGCCGAGACTTTACAACCTCAGAACGAGCATAATATGCAACATCACCGAGTGCTCGGTTGGTGACGTCTGAGTCTTAAGGTTGGTCAAAAATGGGGTGTCTACAGTTGCCCCTCTTTGACAGAACTCGAAAGTCATAAGTGACGGGAGTGAATGTCAAAGCCCAAAGACGACCCATTTTTGACAAGACCGAAGACTTAGACAAACAGGTGAGATAAACAAAGATGTGCCCACAGGCATGCCCGCAGGCAGGAGAAAAATGCAAAATGATATGCAGGAAGATTTTGATAATTGGACTTATACGCTACGCAAAGCCGGTTTGAAAATTGGACTTATACGCTACGCGAAGCCGGTTTGATAATTGGACTTATACGCTACGCGAAGCCGGTTTGATAATTGGACTTATACGCTACGCGAAGCCGGTTTGAAAATTGAGGATTCATGCAATGCACTGTAATGTAGTGGCTAAAATGCAATGTAATAGCTAAGAGGTAAAGGTACCTTACAGCGGCAATTGGCAATGACTTATCTCATGCTGCTGGGGATCTTTCGTTTCTCCTTGGTTGAACCACAGGTACTACTTTTCTCCCTGACTATGGTCGCAGCTTTCCCTATTCTCCAACAGGGTGACAGACTAGGTTGGTTCAGTATCCAGAATTGAGGCGCATACACATGCTATCTCAATCTATGGGGCTGCCATACAGATTTCAAGCCGAGGATATACCTCTGGGTATTTAAACCAGACTTTAGTCTCGGAAATCCCGAACCTTTGTGTTCTAGGCATGAGCTATTCGAACTCTAGTTTCCACCGTCTCAATTAGTCTCCTAGGAACTCACCGCAAACGTAGGTAGGTGGTTATACCAGACCACGGGAAGTCGTTCGGGCACGACAAACACCAAAGGAATTACACCTTTAGAGGATTTAAGGTCTCCTAGACCGGGTGAGTGTACAAGACAGTGCGAATAAATGCAAGTGCGACGCACAAAACAGTGCGAGTGATGATGTAGGATTTAAGGTCTCCTTAGACCGGACGATAAAACAGATATGGTGCAATGGATGTAATAGATGTGATGCAATAGATAATAGATGCGATGCAACAGAGAGTATAATAGATGCAAAATGGTGGCACACTCCAACCACGTTGGACTCGTGAGTGGAGGAAGAATAAAGAAAATTAATCAGGAGCGCGCTCCATGCATCCTAAGATAAATTCCAGACACGTTGAAATCATGTGAGGAAGGGGACAAAGAGAGAAACATAGGGACTTATCCCAGTGTTTCGGAATGGTATAAGCATTGGAACGTATTCCGAACACTTTTAACCGAAGGGGGAGAAACATAGGGACGTATCCCGGTGTTCCAGAATGGTGTGAGTATTGGAACGTATTCCGAACACTTTTAACCGAAGAGGGAGAAACATAGGGACGTATCCCGGTGTTCCAGAATGGTGTGAGTATTGGAACGTATTCCGAACACTTTTAACCGAAGAGGGAGAAACATAGGGACGTATCCCGGTGTTCCAGAATGGTGTGAGTATTGGAACGTATTCCGAACACTTTTAACCGAAGAGGGAGAAACATAGGGACGTATCCCGGTGTTCCAGAATGGTGTGAGTATTGGAACGTATTCCGAACACTTTTAACCGAAGAGGGAGAAACATAGGGACGTATCCCGGTGTTCCAGAATGGTGTGAGTATTGGAACGTATTCCGAACACTTTTAACCGAAGAGGGAGAAACATAGGGACGTATCCCGGTGTTCCAGAATGGTGTGAGTATTGGAACGTATTCCGAACACTTTTAACCGAAGAGGGAGAAACATAGGGACGTATCCCGGTGTTCCAGAATGGTGTGAGTATTGGAACGTATTCCGAACACTTTTAACCGAAGAGGGAGAAACATAGGGACGTATCCCGGTGTTCCAGAATGGTGTGAGTATTGGAACGTATTCCGAACACTTTTAACCGAAGAGGGAGAAACATAGGGACGTATCCCGGTGTTCCAGAATGGTGTGAGTATTGGAACGTATTCCGAACACTTTTAACCGAAGAGGGAGAAACATAGGGACGTATCCCGGTGTTCCAGAATGGTGTGAGTATTGGAACGTATTCCGAACACTTTTAACCGAAGAGGGAGAAACATAGGGACGTATCCCGGTGTTCCAGAATGGTGTGAGTATTGGAACGTATTCCGAACACTTTTAACCGAAGAGGGAGAAACATAGGGACGTAT
>NW_021025388.1:1241154-1388568 GCF_004153795.1 Camellia sinensis
CATGCTCGGGCTAACTCCTATCCCAAACACAATGCAATATGCATGACATGCATGAATGCAACTAATATACAACCTAGCATGCACAATGCTATGAAATGGCATACACGATGCACGAGGTAACGTGGCATACACAATGCGCTAACATATAACCTAGCATACACAATGCTATGAAATGAAATGGCATACACAATGCACAATGGGCTTACACCAACATGAGTGGACCACAGCCACACTCACATAGGAGGCCATTAGATGAAAATGAGACACTTGAAATGCGTACACACATGCACGCAAACCGAGGACCGACCCTAAGGCCCGAATGCCACTCTAACAAGACATGGCAAGGCATGGAATATGGCATGCAAATTTCAGTCACAAAATATGATGCAAAATGGCCCCAGAACATGGAAACATGGCACCTGATACATGGAATGAGACCCGAAACATGAAATTGGGTACATGGAATGACCTATGGCTATGCAAAGAATGCATTATTCGAACATGAAGTGTGAAGACAGAATCAAGACAGTCCCAAAAATAGCATATTTACAGTTTTAAGCAAGGCCAAAAAGTGAACACAAATAGGGCTAAGTTAACATGTAAAAATGGCCCCAAAAGAGAGATAATGAAGCAAGTAGCAGCTTCTGGCCTTAAATGGCCAAGAGCCCTTAAATAAAGTTGAAGAGAGGCTCAAAATGAAGCACTTTACAGTTTACAACAAGCCACGAAAAAAAACACAAGTATGGCTAAACTATTGTGCAAGAAATGGGCCAAAAGGGAGACAAAGAAGCAAGTGATGGTTGCTGGCCTCAAACCAAGGAGGGTCTTTCAACAAAGTTGAATAAGGGCCCAAAACATGGTGTTTTACAGTTAGTAACCAAACCCAAAACAGTGCACATGCAAGCTTAAAATACTATGCAAAATAAGGCCTAAAAAGAGGTTTAAACACAAAGAGCAAAAAGGAAGCTTCAAATAGAAAAAGTCCCTTGATCAAACATGAAGAGGGGGTCAAAATAAGGCTATTTACAGTTTAGACCAGAGCCCAAAAATACAAGCAAAAGGGGCTAACAAAACATGCAAAAATAAGACCAAAAGAGGGATAAAGAGGCAAGTGAAAAAAGAAAGCCTCAAACAGTGAAGATCCCTCAACAATGTTGAATAAGGGCTCAAAATAAGCCACTTTACAGTTTATAACCAAGCTCAAAACAGTTTACAAATAGGCCTAAAATACTATGCAAGAAAGAGGCATACAAGAGAGGTAAAGAAGCAAGTGTAAAAAGGAAGCCTCAAACAGGGACAGGCCCTTAAAAAAACATTAAAAGGAGCTCAAAATAATTCTATTTTTAGTTAGGGTTAGAGCCCAAATATGCAAGCAAGTATGGCTAATATATTGAGCAAAAATAGGCAAGAAAGAGAGAGAATGAGACTTACCCTTGTAGCCTATGTCTTCAACAACTCTTGGACTAAGTTTGGGTGCCCTTGACCTCTGGAAATGGCCTTGAACCTTCTGGAATAGAGTGTGGATTGGTTGGCTTGGAGATGGTGTAGAAATGGTGTAGGACTTGAGGGGGTTTGATGGTTGGAATATAGAGAGAGAGAGAGATTGAATGCAAGAGGCTTAAATCAAAACTTTCTAACCCTTAGAAATGCAGTTGGAGGTGCTGTTATATAGGAAAAAGAGGGGGAAAAAGAGGGGGGAAAAGAGGGGGAAAAAAGGGGGGGAATGGAATTCAAGTTTCCCTCCAAAAGTTGGCCCCCCCTGATACACAATCTGGGGGGAAACAAAATGCATATTTGTAATGTACCAGGAGAGAGGAGCAAGGCCGGCTGCTTATTGAAGTTTCAGGTCCCCATGGCCTGCCGGCCAAGGGTCAAAAGGGTCAATGAAGATTAATGGCCGGCCATGCCAAAAAGAGGGCCTCTCAGGTGTGCACAACACAACCATGTGGTCAAAAACTGGAGAGAATGAACCAGGAGAGAGAAAAAGCCACTTTTAGGAGGGGTTCAAAAGGGTCACACAGACCTATTTTAAGGGTTGAAGCTTCCTTTATAAAACCCCATTAGCTCCCTTATAAACCATCCTAAATTAATATCTGCAACTCATATGTAGGTCCCTGTACTGTGTGACTGTAAATTTTGTATAGACCGTACTGTTTTGTACAGACGGAATCCTGAAATGCAGCTGGAGGTGCTGTTATATAGGCAAAAGATGGGGGAAAAAGGGGGGAAATAAGGGGGGGAATGGAATTCAAGTTTCCCCCCAAAAGTTGGCCCCCTCGGATACACAATCTGGGGGGAAACAAAATGCATATTTATAATGTACCAGGAGAGAGGAGCAAGGCCGGCTGCTTATTGAAGTTTCAGGTCCCCATGGCCGGCCGGCCAAGGGTCAAAAGGGTCAATGAAGATTAATGGCCGGCCATGTGATATTGGTGGCCTCCCAGGTGTGCACAACACAACCATGTGGTCAAAAACTGGAGAGAATGAACCAGGAGAGAGAAAAGGCCACTTTTAGGAGGGGTTCAAAAGGGTCACACAGAATTACTGGCCGGCCATGTGATATTGGTGGCCTCCCAGGTGTGTACAACACAAATATGTGGTTTAGGGCTGGAAAAAGTGACCTTAGGGTGGTCAACATTGGCTTTCAAGTGAGAAAAACGGGCGACGGAGGGCAATGGAGGAATAAAATTAGTTGTCAGAACAATTACTGGCCTCCCACCCTTCTACGACCTTCCTAACAATGAAACAGATGTCCCTGCCAAAAATGAACTCAAACCGATGCAAAATGAAGGTTCGGGGGCCGAAACGTGCAGTTCGAGGCCCCGAAAACTGACTGTTAGGCACTGGAAGTGGTGTTCGACCACGAAGTTGGTCTCTCGAGCCACAGTGTCCCTCAAAAGGGAGCAAATGAGATGCATGCCAAAAATCGGAGCAAACGGAGGTGGTTAAGCAGTCCCGAACCGAGGCACACGGCCAACGGCTCTGAAAAATCGGAAACCGAACTCCAAGCGGGCAAAATGGCCTACGACCACGAAACATAGCCTACGGCCACTGAGAGATGATCTACGAGACCTCTCCCTTCCTTTGGGAAGAGAAAATAGAGAAAACAGAGCTTGGTTCGCAGACCGAGGCAAAGCATGAAAGAGTCCGGAAGTCCGGAGGCAAGGCTCGCAGCCGAGACTCTGAAACCTCTGAACGAGCACGATATGCAACATCACCAAGCGCTCAATCGGTGACGTCTGAGTCTTAAGGTCGGTCAAAAATGGGGTGTCTACAGAGCCCGTCATACCATCTTTGGTCACACCACCTACACTTGAGTTGAAGCCACTCCCGGCAACACTCAAGTATACATTTTTAGGGCCTTAGGATACTTTACCAGCCATCATTGCATCTGACTTGACTGCAGAGCAGGAGAGTCAGTTAATAAGTGTTCTCGTGGCACATCGAAGTGTTATAGGGTGGTTGGTGGTTGATTTGAAAGGGATAGATCCCTATGTGTGCATGCATTATATACACTTAGAGGAGGACACTAAACCTTCTCGTGAAATTCAATGGAGGCATAATCCCAATATGAAAGAGGTGGTGAAAAAGAGATATTAAAATTATTGGATGCGGGTATTATATACCCCATCTCGGATAGCAAGTGGGTGAGTCCCACACAAGTGGTGCTCAAGAAATCGGGCATCACTGTTGTTGAGAATGAGAGAGGAGAGTTAGTCCCCACACAAACCGCTACTGGGTAGCGAGTGTGCATTGATTATAGGAGACTGAATTCCACAACTACGAAGGATCATTTTCCCTTACCTTTTATTGACTAGATCCCAGAGTAGTTAGCGGGGCAGGGTTTCTATTGTTTTCTTAATGGCTACTCGGGGTATAATCAAGTCCCGGTGTACCCCACTGACTAGGAAAAGACCACATTTACTTGCCTTTTTGGCACTTTTGCTTATAGGCACATGCCCTTTGGGCTATGTAATGCACCGGCGACTTTTTAACAGTGTATGATAGCCATTTTCTCCGATATGGTGGAGAAATTCTTAGAGGTTTTCATGGATGATTTTTCGGTGTTTGGACCTGTTATCCAAAAGACAACCTAAGAGGGGGGGTGAATTAGGTTTTTACAATTAACAATAAATAATACCCCAATAAAAATTATGACTAGCATAATAGATAAATATAGCTAATGTAATAAAGATAATTAAACCAAGTGTTCTAACAGCTATATGAGTTAATGATTTTAGCATAGTGAAAATGTGAAATATAACTATGACAATTTAAATAAAATAAAGAGATAAAGAAGAGAGAGACAAACAAATTTATAGTTGTTCGGCTTCAACTCGGCCTACGTCCACTCCTCAAGCTTCACTTGAGATTTTCCACTATACTCTAGCTTCACAGGGGTGCTAGCTAGCAACCTTTTCACAAATGGAGCAATCCTCCACGGATTTTACACAAACTTTCTAAGTTCAAAACACTGAGTGTACTACACTCTTACAAGGTTGAAAAGAATGTGTTTTTGCTTTCACAGAAAGCTACAAGAATTATCTCTCAAAGATAGATATAAAAATGAAACTCTGGATTTTCTGTAAACCTCACACAGAAAAGATGAGCTTAATGCTATAAGGCTTAGTGTATAATTTCTGAGATAAAGATGTAAACAAAACTGAATAACACTTCTCAGAGAATTTTTAGAGAAAAGATGAGAATGATTTTTGATCAAGGAATTTTTGCTAGGTTGTATCTCTTGTATATATAGTTTTCGTAACTACTCCTGCTTGTTCAACAGAGGCTTTGTATTTATAATGAAGTTTATAGAGCCGTTGGATTCATTTTGAATATAAATCATTTCATCATTACTTTGATCTTGGTAGGCGGCAAACCATGGTTTGAAACAGCTTTACTTTGAAAAATAGTCGTTGTAGCTCAGAGTCGTTGAGCAGAAAATTCGAACCGAAGCAGAACTGAGTAGAAATGGCTTGGCCGGTCGTCTGGCCGGATGACCGGTCGGATGTCCACCCGGACGTTCGGTCCTTTGACAGATTTGAACCTTTTGGACTGCTGTTGTGGTGGGCTGTTTGAACTTCTGTTTTGGGCTATTTGAACCTTTGATTTTGGGTTGTTTGAACCTCTGTTTTGGGCTGTTTGAACTCCTGATTTAAGCAAATATTAAATACATTCTAACAACATTTAGGATAGAAATTTAGGTGAGAAATAATGCGGCAAAATAAATTTTGATTATATTTTTCTCTTTCAAATAAATTAAAGCATAATTAAATAAATCATCAAAATAAATATTGATTCTATTTTTCTCTTTCAAATAAATTATCAAAATAAATTTTGATTCTATTTTTCTCTTCCAAATAAATTAAAACAAAATTAAATAAATCATCAAAATAAATAAGTCTAACAGGATCGTCTTTTGAGAAATGCCGAGACTAAAGTTGGAATTTCCGAGGCTAAAGTCTGGTTTGAATATCCAGGGGTGTGGAGATTGCTTCAAAACCACCCCGACTTGCACTCTGTATGGTAGCCCATAGGTCGAGTTAGCCTTAGGCACCTCGATTCTAGAAACCGAATCAACCTAGTCTGTCACCCTGTTGGAGAATAGGGAAAGTTACAAACACTGTTAGGGAGAAAAGTAGTACCCGTTGTTTTTGTGTGAAGATTATACTTTTGGTGAGCATTTAGTTATTTCTGTAATGCTTTATTTATTTCGGATGTGAAACTAAGGTAGAAATGATTTGAATTTTTACCGGGGTTGTAGTTCTTTATAATTTTATTTGGGTTGCATTAAAAAAAAAAAAGGTCCGGCACGTGCGACACAAAATTTCAATCCTTAGTTGCGTACTGCATTAATTACAGGTGCCCGGAGGAGGTGCATCAACCTAGCTGCATATGCGGCTTGATCCCCGCATGTGCAGAATGTCGTTCACACAAAAAAAAGAAAAGAAAAGGGAAACGCCACACATGCGGCTTGATCCTCGTACGTGCGGGAACTTTTTTTGAATCCAACTCCACGCCTGCTTTATATCCAGGTGCGCGGCTTGGTGCGAGGTGCGTCCGCACGTGCGTGGAACAATCTCGCACGTACGTGACGACGTGGATGATTTTTCGGTGTTTGGACCTGTTATCCAAAAGACAACCTAAGAGGGGGGTGAATTAGGTTTTTACAATTAACAATAAATAATACTCCAATAAAACGTTCAACATAAAAAAAAAAAAAATAAAATTCCTGCTTAGTTTTTTTTACTAAAAAAAATAAAATAAAATAATTTTTTTTTAAAAAAATGAACAAATTTTATTTCCTTATTTTATTTACATGTAAAAAAATAATAATAAATGATAAAATAAATAAAAATCTGATTTCTTTGTTCAACTTATTTTATTTATTTTATTTTATTTTTCTTTTTTTTTTAAAAAAAAATTAACCTCATAAAAACCTAACCCACTTCTCTCACAATCACTCATAGATTTTGACACACTCTCTCTCTACCTCTCATCATCTATCTCTCTCTTTCTCTCACAACCCCACAAACCCACCAACTCATCACACCCCACCATCACCAACCCTTCAACTCTCAACCCTTCTTCCTTTTTCCTCACCACTATCTCACCGCCGGCATTGCTATTTCCTCTCCGTCCGTCGAATCTCCGGTGACCACCATTTTTTCGGGCGAATCTCCATTCTTTCTCCCTCTTTTTTCACTTTTTCAAGGTAAACTTTACTTTTTGTTTAGATTTGTGGGTGTAGGAGTAGAGAGGTAGAGTTTTGTTTTTATTTTTGTTCAAATCATGATCTACGGTTCATTTAAAAAAATAAAATAAAATAGGGCAGTCCTAGAAGACGACTGCCGCACGTGCAGCCATCTTTGGCGCACGTGCAGCCATCTTCGGCACACGTGCAGTCACTTTTCTAAAAAAAAATAAAAAAATTATATTATACTTAGCTTTTCTAGTTCATTTTAGTTCCTAGGTTGTCTAGTTATTTATTTATTTTTATTTTATTATTTCTTTATTCTTTATTAGTTTAATTCCTTACTTGTTAGTATAGTTTGTTTTCATTTATTTAATTAGTTGTTATATACATAAAATGTTAATGTGTCTAGTTGGTTTTATTTTAGGTTTCAAATATTTTACCAATATATATATATATATATATATATAATACAAACAAAAATATAAAAAAATAAAATAAATAAATAAAAAAGAAATTAATTAATAAATATATATTTTTTAAATGTTTATTTTGGGTTCACTAGTTAGTTTAATAACTAATTGTGTAACCAGTTTAGTTGTTGTTCATTTTATTTTTATTCATATTTTATTTTGATTCATTTATTTCTCTATTAAAATAAATAAATAAAAATAAAAAATAAAAAAAAATTCTAATACCTAGTTTTTCTAATTCATTGTATTTTCGATCTATTTATTTAGATGTTTGGATGTATTCTATTATCTTAGTATTAGTTGTTAGTTTAATTCAATACTTGTTAAAGTGTTAATATGTAAGTTGATATTATTCAATTTCATTTTGTTTAAAAAAAAGAAAAGAAAATGAGAATTGCATGTGGTACATTAGTGAGCAGACTTGTGCTTTCATATTTTGCTTTATTCTCATGATTGGTTTCACGGGTCTGTGTCTATTTGCTTTTGGTGTGTGCAGGATATGAGTAGCTAGACGTTCCACCTCCTCGGCGCCACCACCGCCACCGTCACCACCATCCTTACCACCGCCACCGGTTGACTTGTCACGGTCGGAGTGGGCTTCACGCCCACTTCACAAGCTCACACAATTCCAGCTCACCTATTTTCAGAATGACCCACTCACCTCTTGGGCTGTTGAGTAGCTCCGCTTCCGGCAACAGTTGGGCCTTTGCACTGTGACAGCTCCAACTTATCCTCGTCTGGTACGGCTCTTCTACCAGATCTTGTATGAGTCACTTACCGAGACTGGAAATACAGCCCTCCCTGGAAGTTGAGGACCAACAATCCCTACACAGCCTCATCCAACAGTACTTCCCAGGGGCCCACGGTGACATAAGTTTCACATGCTTGCGGTGGAGCAAGCTGCTTGGCTGCCTGCTATTCATTGATTTCGTGGTCCATAAGAATGCCCTTCCACTTGGGCATAAAGCTGAGCGCCACTTGGAGTTTGTTCGGGTCTTACACGATTATTAGTATGGCTATCAGATCCCGCTTGAGCACATCATCTGGATGCATGTGCAAAAATTTCTACGAGAGGCAGTTCGGCCTCAATCTATGTAGAACTTGACTTGGCCACTGTCATTTGCCAACTTGCTCACACTTGTCTTCGAGCTGAATGCGGCCTCCCCATTGATTCGAATAAGGAGATTGATAGAGCTTATCCGACTTTTGGCCAGCGGAAATGGCAGCATAGCATATCTCGTATCCCACAGCAAGTTAGTGCCCCGGTTGATCAGGCCCAGGACCTTGTCCACAACCAACCACCTCATCATGCCTCCCTTGGGCCTCCCCAAGGGGACCCATTCTACATGACTCACGAGGAGTACTTACAGCTTCAGCACTCTGTGGATCAGGTCCACAGTACTCTTCAGGCGCATCACTATTCTTAGGCAGCCTTCGACCAACTATACGCTCGCCAGCTCGACATTCAGCAGTCAGTTGCATCATTGCAAACTGACTTTTATACGTATCAAGAGTCGAGCTAGCAGCGTTTTGATCATTTCGGCCAACGCGTTTAGGATAAAGCCTTTGAGACGTGATCTTTGATGAACACCTTGTTTGCCCAGCATTTCCTGCCACCACTGCCACCGGATTCTCCCTAGTACCGACCTATATTCTGCTTTGTCTCTTTTATTTTTATTTTTCTTTTTAGTTATTTATTCTTTTCATTAAAAAAAAATGTGTGAAGTGTGTGTCTGTTACTCTATGCCTACCTGGATGTGCACCTACAATTTCTGGTAATATTCTTTCATTTCTCTTTACTTTTCCATTGAGGACAATGTCATATTCAAGTTGGGGGATGAGGGTTATATTTTCTTTTGTGCATTTTTATTTGGCTCATAATTCATGCTTATACCTGTTTCATTTGATTGTATTACTTCACTTGATGTGACTTGTTATTAGTAGGGTGATGATATTTGTATATGTTAAAATACGGAGCATAGTAGACTTTTATGAAAAGGGTTTAATGGGTAGATACTTGCATATAATGTTTGCACTGGGAGAGTTGTTTGTGTTTGTGGTATTAGTACACTTGTCATGAGTATGCCTTAATTCACATGAACACACTATCATAGCGGTGACCTCTTTATTATAATCTATGGTGTACATCATTGATAATGGTTAGGGTTGCAGAAAAGAATAAATGAGGAGCCAAGATTCTTTAAAAAAAAAAAAATACTTGACTTGTTTAGGTTTGTAGCTTTTTTAACTCGAGCTATTAAGCTCGTATGGGTGTCTCTACACCTAGTGCCCTAAAACCAGCCGGTTTGCGAGTCATTGGCCCAATACTTGCTACATGGGTTAATTAAGAGACTTAAACATTGCACAGTTAAGGAAAAATAAGGAGAATGACTTGTTCGGATTCGTAGCTTTTTCAACTCGAGTTATTAAGCCCGTAGGGGTGTCTTCACACCTGTACACTTGTCATGAGTATGCCTTAATTCACATGAACACACTATCATAGCGGTGACCTCTTTATTTTAATCTCTGGTGTACATCATTCATAATGGTTAGGGTTGCAGAAAAGAATAAATGAGGAGCCAAGATTCTTTAAAAAAAAAAAAATACTTGACTTGTTTAGGTTTGTAGCTTTTTTAACTCGAGCTATTAAGCTCGTATGGGTGTCTCTACACCTAGTGCCCTAAAACCAGCCGGTTTGCGAGTCATTGGCCCAATACTTGCTACATGGGTTAATTAGAAAGCTTAAGGGACTTAGACATTGCACAGTTAATGAAAAATAAGGAGAATGACTTGTTCGGATTCGTAGCCTTTTCAACTCAAGTTATTAAGCCCGTAGGGGTGTCTTCACACCTAGTGCCCTAAAACCGTCTGGTTTGGGAGTCATTGGCCCAATGCTTGTTACATGGGTGGATTAGAAAGCTTAATGGATTAGGACATTACACAGTCATTTAAAATAATAAAATAAAATAAAATAAAATAAAAAAACTTTTGAGAATCTTGGCTGCAACAATTTAGCTTTTCTGTATATGTTGGGTGTTATTATGATTTACACTGGACTATTATAGTGGACAATTAACTAATATGGAGATTGCACTTTACACTGAGGGTACTGATGATTTGTCTACTAGCATGCACAAGTACAGGGGACTTTACTTTTGTATTAACTGAATTGTAGTTTTGACTCAATAGATTCCTTCATGCTTATCCACTGTGCCTTTAATGACTCATTATGTCTTAATATCACATTGTAGTGGCACATAAGTTGATGGGTATGTGGAGTAGTGTGGTTAATTGTTGGGCATAAATGAATATATTAATGTTTATGGGTATCATTTCTGGAAACCCTTACGAGACTTTACTCGTCCATTTAGGGTAACTTTATGGTTTAAAGACTTGTTGCATATGCTAAATGCAACCATTTTGCCACGGAAGAGGAAATAGCTAGATTTTGTTTAATTTTATTTTATTTTTATTACTTGATTGAAGACTAGCAAGTTGTAAGTTGGGGGATGTGATTAAGGCCAAATTATACAACATTGAGGCCGTTAATTAAGATCTTTTAACTTTACTTGCTTGTCAAACTGTATATTTTATGTGTGTTTAATGTTAATCAGGTTGTACATAGTCGGAGCATAAAATGGGCAAAAATACAGAATTTGGAGAGAAAACAGCTTCTCGTACGTGCATTGACTTTTTCCGCATGTGCGTTGACTTTCCTACACGTGCGTTGACTTTCCTTGGAAAACGGGCCCGATGTTTTAAGCCTTTTTGAAAGGCAGCAGAAATATAAATAGACAAGAAGGAGGCTAGATTAGGGTTCTGAAATTAATTTGCAAGGAAAGAGAGGCTAGGTTTTTCAAGAGGTGATACTTTCCAAAAGCTTCAAGGAGACTTCTATGGGGGCTTCTTCTTCATTCTCTTCTTCTTCCCACTCCTCCATGAGTAACTTGATTATTCTTTTCTAGGGTTTTGATGAAACCCTAGCTATGTAATTAGGTTTTCTTTTTTATTTTTAATTATGTGAAGGTTTGAACAATTGTATGGAGTTTTAGAAGTTTCGTATATTTATTTTCCATTATTTCTTCAAGTATTCGGCTTTCTGTAATTGTTGAATGTTTTTCATACAATAGTTTTCTATTCTTTCACATTTAAGGTATGAGACGAACCGTACTACGAGGGACGAGTTGTGTCGCTACCCTAGTTTAGAGTGAACGATTCGTACTACTTGAGATGGTTCGTGCCCATACATTGAACGTGATGATTTTCTTGTTAAATGTTTTGAACTTGTAGTTGCGAAGTATTATTCCGTTCGAACCGTAACATAATTGATTTCAATTTGAAACCCTATTTGCGTGACTAGTGGTGAACTCATTGCCTTAGATTTTTCCCCAAATTAGTAAATCAAATTTTATTTATAATTGCTAGTTTAATCACTTCATTTATTTTATTTGTTATTCAATTAGGTTATGAACAATCCATATTTTTAATCAAAATTAATATAAGAATTTAGCAATTAAATAAGTTTAATTTCATAATTGTCCCTATGGATCGATACCTAGACTTGCCATTATTCTAATAGAATTTAGTATAATTTAGTGTTTAATTTTGGTGTGTGTAACGATCCATCAGGGACCAAATTGACACATTGTTTGACTTTCCGTTAAATTAATTTAACAACCGTTATTTATTGGACTAAAATGATACAATCCGTTAAATTAAGGGGTAAAACCGAGCAAATTGAAACTATGAGGACCAAATTGATACATCGTGTAAACTACAGGGACTATTTGCATAATTTTTCCAAAAAATAATTAACGAACACCAACTAAACTATCCATCATAGATTCATAACTATCAAATACCTCCAACATTAAAGTAACAACAATTAGTCAAAACAACTGAAATAATATAACGTTAAAAAAAATAACCCACAATGTCAAATTGTCAAAATACCAAGGTCATAAAAAAATAATAATAAATACAATAAACTAATATCAACCCTAAGCTCAAGAAAACAAAAGAAGTCCAAGAGACATGTCTAATAACTATAATTATTTCTCGTTACCACTGTAGCTCCAACTAATCTTGCAAAGGAAACTCGGCTGCGCTTAAATAGAATGTACCCGAGATGCCAAGAGATAAAATGGATCAGTATACAAGTATACTGATATGAGTACCAATATTTAACACCCACGTGTCCACCAGACACAAATAAAAGTACATTTAGTTCTTATTACGGGACAAGACAAGTAGTTCCACCCACACCGAGACGAAGGAGTAGTTTGAGAGAAAAACTTGATAGAAGAATCTAGATAGAATTCGACCGAAAAATCTGAAACTGAAAACGAAAAGAAACTGGCCTAAGGTGATTTTTTTCGAAAATGTTCAAAACATGAAAAGTGTCCAGAATAATGTTTTACTTTAGTTTACGTGAAATAGCTCCAACTAATCTTGCAAAGGAAGCTCGGCTGCGCTTAAATAGAATGTACCCGAGATGCCAAAAGATAAAATGGATCAGTATACAAGTATACTGATACGAGTACAAATATTTAACACCCACGTGTCCACCAAACACAAATAAAAGTACATTTAGTTCTTATTACGGGACAAGACAAGTAGTTCCACCCACACCGAGACGAAGGAGTAGTTTCTCACGATACGGTGACATTTAGTTTCTTACCCGTACACAATTAAATATAAATTGAGTATAAAATAAACATAAAAATACGGTGGGTCATCCTTTCATAAAAAGTTAGTAAGACCCACCATTCTGCCAAAAAATAAAGTGAGTATATTTAATCATAAGTAAATTACTGAAATAGTATCAATATGCACTGTTTCATGCTTATATCATTCGAATTAACCAAAATTCAAAGAACAAAAGTTGTATAGAATCCAATTTTTTGAAGAGTGTCGTGAAAGGATTTAGTATAAACTAAACAGGTTGAGAGAAAAACTTGATAGAAGAATCTAGATAGAATTCGACCGAAAAATCTGAAACTGAAAACGAAAAGAAACTGGCCTAAGGTGATTTTTTTCGAAAATGTTCAAAACATGAAAAGTGTCCAGAATAATGTTTTACTTTAGTTTACGTGAAATCAATAAAAATGAGCTCACTTCATGGATTAAAACAGCATCTAAAATCTACATTGCTAAAATGAATAAAAACTATTATAACCAAGATCATCTGATTAAAAGTTCTAATCAATCTTTTTAATACAAAGTTAACATACAAAAATTATCTAGAATTACGTATACATGCTTCTATCCAAATTTCGTAATTTATCAAGGCCGTTTACTATTTTTCAAGATGTACAAATTAATACAATTCAAACTATACCGATAAATTCATATTAATTCTGTGTACCTTAACGTCACAACTTCGGCCCTTCACTTTCGGCCTACACATATATCCCGTGTGCCTTTCGTATACCTAATACCGCTCTGAAGCCAAACTTGCATGGGAATATCGTCCCAAGTTTGACCCACACTCTCCGGATGGTTAGCATATACGTACGCGCGTAAATCAAAGCACCCGTCTACTCTTGAGAACGAGGCAACAATATATATATACACAACCTCTCAACTATTCACGAGAACAAACATAACAATGCCAAGTCTAAGGCATTGAAATCAATCTCATAATCCTCACTTTTTTTTCTTTCTTTTACACTTTTTCTCACCGGCACTCAAATAAAACAACAATTGATAGAGTCATGATGGAGTATAAGGAATTTATCTATAGGTTCCCAATTTATTTTAATTTCATATATTCATGAGTGTGATTACATCCATAAAATAAATATACATAAAAACTCTATACTTTGCGTACACATCTAACCAAATAATGAAATCAATCCATCATCTACATGCCAATACAAAATCAAACCAACATCAAATAAATAAATAAAAATAACGAATTAAACATAAATCAAGGGAAGTGGGTTTTGTACTCACAATATTTTTTTGAATATTAAAGAATCACTTGAAAAATTAATGAAACCACCAAAATAAAACCCTAACCCTTATTTTTCTCCCCTCTCCCGCCATCTCTCTTTCTCTCGGCTATATTCTCTGGTTGATTTTCTTTGATGATCACCAAGAGTCTCTCTCTCTCTCTCTCTCGGCATGCTACAGCTCCTCTATTTTTTGTTTTGTTTTATTCCTTTTTTTTTTTATAACACTTCTCTAATGCTTATAACCTAATGTGACAATATATTATATTTTATTTTATTAAATAATCACAACATATATAAATATGCTATATATTTTATTAATATATAAAACACTTTTTTATATATATAAAATATATAAATAATCGGATTAATTATATATAATTACCTATCACATTAAATTAATTAAATACCACATTAAATTCTCATGTAGCCACACAATTAATAAAGTCTAAAAATAAAATAAAATAAGATAATAATAATAATAAATAATGACTTTAGAAAAATTGGGGTTGCTACAATATACACACCTCAAAAGAATCTTGTCTCGAGGTTCGAGAGGAGAGAGTACTAGGCAAAAAGTTCCAGGTCCATACGCCGAACTTTCTCTTTTAATTCTCAATTGATATTGTTCTCATCCTCGCTCCATTGCACTTTCACCGAGTTCACTTTCTTACACCGCAACTACTTTACATCTCGGTCTAGAATAGTAACCGGTCGCACCACATATGTTAGATTGTCACTAATCTCCAACAATTCTAGTGATGCTATTTGGGAAGGGTCTTGCACACATTTCTGCAATAAAGATACATGGAACACGTTGTGAATCATAACTAAAGCAGGTGGTAAGACTAATTTGTAAGCTACATTACCAATCCTCTCAGTGATCTCGTATGGTCCCATAAATCTAGGTGCCAACTTTCCATTCTTTCCGAACCGCATGATACCTTTTATCGGCGAGACCTTCAAAAACCCAAAATCTCTAACATTCAACTCAACCCCCTTATGTTTTCTATCAGCGTAACTCTTCTGACGTCTCTGTGCAGTCTTAATACGTTCTCGACTAATGTTCACCTTCTCTGTGGTCTCTTTCACCAACCTTGGCCCTAACAATGGTGCATCTTCTACCTCCGTCCAACATGTAGTTGATCGACATGGCCTTCCATACAAAGCCTCAGAAGGTGCCATCCCGATACTTGAGTGATAGCTGTTATTATGAGCAAACTCCACCAATGGCAAGTGTTCTTCCCAACTATCGCCAAGATCGAGGACACAAGCTCTCAACATATCCTCTAAGATTTGATTTACCCGCTCAGTTTGCCCATCCGTTTGAGGATGATAAGCCGTTCTTAGGTCTAACCTAGCACCCAAAACATGCTGAAAACTCACTCAAAACTCTGCCACAAATAACGGATCACAATCCGAAACTATAGAAACTGGCACGCCATGAAGTCATACCACCTCTCGAATATACAGTCTAGCTGGTTTATTCGTCGTTCGGTGAACACTGATAGGAATAAAATGAGTAGACTTAGTGAGTCAATCCACTATCACCGAAATAGATTCATTGTCTAAGACCACGACAATCCATCCACGAAATCCATAGAGATGTACTCCCATTTCCAATTAGGGATCTCGAGAGGCTGTAAAAGTCCGGACGGTCATTGGTGTTCCGCTTTAACCTGTGACACACATAGCATCGAGAAACACACTCTCTTACATCCTTCTTCATACCTTCTCACCAAAACGTCCCCTTCAGGTCATCATACGTCTTTGTCCCATCAGGGTGAATGGTATATCGGGACCTATGGGCATCATCCATAATCTCTTTCCTCAATTCAACAATGTTAGGTACACACAACCTGTCCCTGAATCACAATCCCCCATCTGAGTCCACAGACCAATCAGTAGGATAATCATCAGTCAAATCCACCACAAGGTCATCGACCTTGTTGACAATGAACCCATCTAAATACTGCATCTGACGAACTTTACCCAGTAACATCGGTTGCACGGTCAAACAACCAATGTATGTCCTCTCAGCACTCTTTATTGGTTGAACCTCATGCATCAAAATTAACTCTAAGGACTTCCATTCCTGAATCATCAAAGAAGCTATAATCCTATGTTGTCGACTAAGTGCATTTGCAACCATATTTCCTTTCCTCGGATGGTAAAGGATCTTGAAATCATAACTACTGACGAATTCAACCCACCTTCGTTGCCTCATGTTCAATTCTTTTGGAGAAAAAAAATATTTGAGGCTCTTGTGTTCTGTGTACAACTCAAAACACTCCCCAAACAAGTAGTGTCGCCACATTTTCAACGCAAAAACAACTACTAAAAAAAAAAAAAAAAAAAAAAAAACTATTGCCAACTCTAAGTCATAAGTAGGGTATTGTCTCTTATGAGGTTTTAACCATCGAGAAGCATAAGATACAATCTTCTGATACTGCATCAACACACATCCCAACCTAGTTCCACTCGCATCAGTAAACATTACTAACTTTTCCCCTTGTACTGGTATAGTTAACATTGGTGCTGTACTCAACTGCTGCTTTTAACTCTTGGAAAGCTCTCTCACAATCATCTGTCCATAAGAACTTCACATTCTTGCGGGTCAACATGGTCATGGGTGCTGTAATAGTGGAAAACTTCTCTATAAATCTCCTGTAATAACCGGCTAGTCCTAAAACAGTCCTTACCTCTGAAGGATTTGTGGGCTGCTTCCATTCTTTGACTGCAACAACTTTATCAAGATCTACCACTATCCCCAGATTAGATACAACATGTCCCAAAAATCAAACTTCTTTCTCTCAAAAGTGACACTTACTGAACTTGGCGTATAACTATTGTTCCCTCAAAGTTTGCAACATGACTTTCAAGTGTTCTCTATGCTCTTCCTCATTCTTAGAATACACCAGGATATCATCTATGAAGATAATCACAAATTTATCTAGATACGATTGAAAAATTCTGTTCATCAAGTCCATGAAATAGGCAGGAGCATTTGTTAAACCAAAAGGCATTACAGGAAACTCGTACAACCCATACCAAGCCCAAAAAGCAGTAAGCGGTATACTTTCCTCTGACACACCCATCTAATGGTAACCCGTTCTGAGATTAAACTGAGAGAACATGGCAGCCCCCCTCAACTGATCAAACAAGTCATCAATTCTAGGTAGCGGATACTTATTCTTGATAGTCACTTTGTTCAGCTCTCTATAATCTATGCACATGCGGAGAGCGCCATCTTTCTTGGAGACAAAAATTGCGGGTGCTCCCCACGGGGAGTTACTTGAACATATGAACCGTTTTTGAAGCATCTTTTCCAGTTGCTTCTTCATCGCTACAAGCTCTGTAGGTGTCATTCTGTATGCCGCCTTAGAAATCGGTGCAGTTCTTGGCATTAAGTCAATGCAAAATTCTACTACTCGTCGAGGTGGAGGTCCAGGTATCTCCTGAAATACATCCTCAAACTCATGTACCACATCTACCTCACAAATATCCTGCATAGGGATTTCTACTGAGCACAGAAAACTCGTCATTATCGACTCTTGTCCATCGCCAGAAGTATGGGTAAGCCATGGCATACCGGAAATATCTATATCTACAGTCCTCCCAGCACAATCTAGAGTCACAAAGCGTTTTCGCAACCAATTCCTACCCAAAATAATTACAAACCCCTTAAACCCTAGCACAATAGGTCTGCATACAAGACTCTGCTCGCAAAGTCAATCTCAAAATTTTGAACAAAAAACATTTTAAACTTTTTCGTGCAACTAAGTATTGCTATTGATGTCCCTGGTGAAAAAAGTATCATTTTCAGGCAAGACTATTTGGAAAGGTATTAAATTTTACTTTTTTACATGTTTAACTCTTCGTTGTCAAGTTTTGTTACTCTTTTAACACCTATCGCACCATGTTTTCTTTGGAGAGTTAACCTTCTCTTTTGGCCTAGCTTCCTTCAAATTCATCCCCATGATGGCTATGATGGTATATTGTTATATTTAGATCCCATGAGGTGAGGAGGTTGATAGCTAGGCAATCTGTCATTGTTATGTTTATTGTTTCATTATCTTAGCTAGCCTGTTTTTGAGGCTACAAGCTAGTTTTCAATTTGAATATGTTTATTGCACTTTTGTTAATTGAACTAACCTGTTTTAGCAAATTTTTAATTTTATTTTCTGTTTTGTGGGTTTTGGTTTTCAAAGCACAAGAAATTCACTCCAAGAAGTGCAGAGAAAACACTACCAGTTTTGTTTGATTTGTTTACAGTCTAGACATAGAAGGGGCTTACATAGTCAAATATATATAATAAATAAAAAAATAAAAGTTAAAGTTGAATTTATTTATTTTTCTTTGAGAAGTTCAAGTTGATTCATATAGTCTAGTCATTGCAGGACTGTGATTCTATATAGATTTTGGAAAAATTAAAGTAATTGAATCAATAATTTTTTTTATTTTATTTATGGTTGTCTTTTTAATTAGGTCCCATATATATATATATATCATTTTCTAAGGAAAATTGATGATCTAATTTAATGAAGAAAAACTGATTTCATGAAGAAAAATTATAAATGCTCAAATGTAATTGGTTGTCCAAAAAGTAATAATATTTAAACCACCAATAATATTTGGACATGAATGTTTTTAGTAGAATTGTTAGTAAGATTTTAAGTAGATTTACCATTACTCAAATGTGAAGTACTATAATCCATGATAGTGAATTGCTAAGGGTAGTTCTAAGAGATATAGATTTCCTTTTAATTTATTGCTCACATTTTACTAGTTAATTTAATATCCCTTTCTTGCTCACATTTTAATGTGAATATGCTTTGCTTGTGCCACATTGGTGCTGGATTAGATATAGTTGGTACCTTTTGAATTATGTTATGATATTTTCTATTACTTCTTAAAAACTATGGAATCAAGCGTGTATGTCAATGGGGTTTCTTGTCTTCCCTCACGTGTTACTTCTCCTTTCTTATTTTATTGTACATATGTGATTCAAAGTATTTGGGCTTCAAATTGTAACTTCGTTTGAAGGATTTAGTGATTATTTTTTTTAAAAGTTAACCTGTTAAATGTATTTTACTATTAATTGTTGTTTCTTTATCCAAAACTTATGTTGATTTTGTTCTTGTAGGTGTGAAAGTTCTTAAACATGTGTCAAGGGGAGTTGATTGGAGAAGCTTGATATTCTCATTGTGAATACGCTCTTGGGACTGGTAATGCTCAGATATCTATTTCAGAACTGCAATTATCAGGTAGATAAAAAAAGGGTGAATTACACTAACAGTCCCTATAGTTTGGGGCTTGTGTCATTTTGGTCTCTGACTTTTCAATTGTGACACTTTTGACCCTGAATTTTGAATCTTGTTCCAAATAAGGACAATTGAATATACTATTGGATTTTTTAAGGGCAAAATTGTCAATTTGATAAAATATAAATTAATTTGACAAAAATAAATGTTAAAAAAATATTTATGAATTTTTAAAAATTATTTCTACCTCCTAAAGATAAAATTGATAAATCTTTAGATTTTTTTTTTTTACCAAATTAATTTTTATTATGTATTTGGATGATGATCATGTAAATTTAATTTTTAAAAATTAATCATGTAATTTTTATTAATTTTTATCAATTGTACATAATTTTATTTTTGGTGGCTAGAAATATTTTTAAAAATTTTAAAATATTTTTTTGACATTTATTTTTGTCAAATTAGTTTATATTTTATCAAATTGACGATTTTACCCTTGAAATTAAGAAATGGTATGTTAATTGTCCTTATTTGGAACAAGATTCAAAATTCGGAGTCAAATTTGTCACAATTGAAAAGTAAGGGACTAAAGTGACACAAGCCCTAAACTATAGGGACTATTAGTGTAATTTGCCCATAAAAGAATATGAATATAGATTAAGAGGTTTTGATGCTTCAACTAGAGGATCAACAACTAGCACGGCCTAAGCAGAGTAGTTTGACACTAAATTCTAAATGCTACTAATAACTCTGCTGTATAAAGTAAAGATTCAAAATTCGGAGTCAAATGTGTCACAATTGAAAAGTAAGGGACTAAAGTGACACAAGCTCTAAACTATAGGGACTATTAGTGTAATTTGCCCATAAAAGAATATGAATATAGATTAAGAGGTTTTGATGCTTCAACTAGAGGATCAACAACTAGCACGGCCTAAGCAGAGTAGTTTGACACTAAATTCTAAATGCTACTAATAACTCTGCTGTATAAAGTAGTTTATCACTTGGAACCTTGTAAATTAACTTACAACAAGCATGTATAATTGGGTGGGTATGATATGGCGGAAGGAGCAGTTCCTTCAAGTACAGATATAAATGAAGGATATGTATACCACATAAGAACTTCTAAAACATTAGGATGCCGATATGCCAAGAACACTGGAAGACATATATATATATATATATGTAGTATATGCATGTATGTGTATACAACTAAAGAATAACCTACTATAGACTTATGCAACAAAATCTTTCTTTACGAATCTTTCAAACGTTCTAAAATTTCTAACTTGTAATACAAAATTCACAAAAGCAAATTGAGAGTAATGTTTTGTGGACACGATCTACGGACCAAAGATGTGTTTTAATCTCATTACCCCAATGTTTCTTCACTAAGAAGTCGTCAAAGTTCAGAAACTCTTGTTATGTTTCCTAAGAACACTATAATGCTATACTGAAAATGTCACACATCTCATAATTTGCTTTTGCAATATCAGACAACTAATGCTCACAACATGTCATCGCCGATAAAGTACGATTTGTGGGCACAATGCTATCATACTATTCATATTCATTCTACTTTTTATTTGAGCAACTTTTTTACCTTAATATAAGTGAAAGCAACCTCAAATTTAAGATTTAGGTCCTTATTTCAACTTGGTCATGAAAGTAAAGGTAGCACTTTGGATGAAATTTCATTTCATTAGTAGCTCTTACTCAGTTGATATTTGCTTTTATTTTGGAACCTTGAAATTGGATTTGATCAGTATTCCATTATGACATAATTTGAGCTAGCTTTTGGTTGGATAATATGTGACTGATTTACAAACTTGTAGAGATATTGCTTGTAATTAGTTCATATATGTCAAGTTTTAATTGGTGAATCACGTGTTACTTTTTGATTTTGGTATATTGAAATCTTGTAATTCACCGTAGGAAAATTTTCTCATAATTTGTTAATTTATAATGTGAAACCAATGTTTTCAGACCAAGAATTTTATTATTAACATCTTAACATTGTAATTTTTTTCATATATTTGACAGATTGGCAATGGATAGAATATAGTTCGGGGAGCATTGAAGGATTACATTTTGAATTTTTGGATATATTTTGTCATAGGTTTTTGTTATGAATTTGCAAGCTTAGAATGTTTTTTTTGGAATTGCATGTTTGAAGTTTGGGATTGTAAGAGATTTGTACTTATATTGGATGTTTTGGATTTGATATTTTGCTTATATTTAATAAGCTACTACTTTTGAATGCTTTGCACAAGTGTGTTAATTTGAATTATGTTTTGTTTATGTTTATAGGTTTTATGAATTATGTACTGAACAGGGAAATTGTAAAAAAAAATTACAAATAATGAATTTTTGGTGACAGGCTTTTCAGTTGTAAATTTACTTTTGGTGACACTTTATTTCTGTTGCTGAAAGTTTGTGTGAATAATTTTTTTAGCGACCCAAAACTTGATTAGTCGCCAAAAGACTTAACATTCAACAACTAATTCATTTAGTCACTGAAAGATATTTTTAGTGACATATTTATATGTTACTAAAACCTAACATGTCATCCACTTAATGTTACTTTTAGCGACTAAATGTTAATTTTTGGCGAAATTTTTTTAGCCTTTTGGCAATTGAAATATTTGGTCGCCGATTTATTTATAAGGCAACCAAAATTTATTTGGTCATTGAACCATTTAGTGACAAGGCTTCAGGGACCAATTTTGTTAATGTCTCGGATACTTTCAGCAACCAAAATTACACTTTTGGTGACTAGAAAAAAGGTCGCTAAAAATGCTTTTTTTTTTTTTTTTTTTGTAGTGAAAGCTTTACACATCTCATAAAGAGTAATTGCCCCTTCTAAAGGGGTCTCAACGCGAATAGGTCTAGATAAGGAGGTAGTTACATGATGTTCTCTTTCTACAAACTGTCTAGATATGAAAGAATGAGAGGCACCAGTATCAAAAAGTACTCTAATGGACTCTTGAAAAAGATTAAAGGTACCTTACACTTTGTCATTTCCTGGCATAACTGCAAATGCCTTGGCTGGAGTTGTCGGACCTTGTCGTGCCTACTGTTTTTTAGGGCAATCCTTGACTACATGTCCCAACTGTTGACGCCCAAAACACTTCCTATTGATCAGTTGAGATGCTACTGCTTTGATACCAAACTGTCATGCCCTGGAACTTGAACAATTAAATATTAAATTAGGACTAAACCCCAATCAATATTCCATCATCCAAATCCTAGGGGCAAAACAAAATCTAACAGTTCTCATCCCATAAAGGTTTAAGTAAATTTCAATGCTAAAAAAAAATAAAAATATAGGGGATAAAAAGATAATTAACAAACACCAATCAAACTATCCATCATAGATTCATAACTATCCGATATCTCCAACATTAAAGTAACAACAATTAGTCAAAACAACTTAAATAATGTAAAGTTGAAAAAAATAACACACAATGTCAAATTATCAAAATACTAAGGTCATAAAAAAAAATACAATAAACTAATATCAACCCTAAGCTCAAGAAAACAAAAAAAGTCCAAGAGACATGTCCAATAACTATAGTTATTTCCCGTCACCACTGTAGCTCCAACTAATCCTGCAAAGGAAGCTCAACTACACTTAAATAGAATGCATCCGAGATGCCAAGAGACAAAATGGGTCAGTATACAAGTATATTGGTATGAGTACAAATATTTGACACCCACATGTCCACCAAACACAAATAAAAGTACATTTAATTCTTGTTACGGGACAAGACAAGTAGTTCCACCGGCACTGAAATGAAGGGGTAGTTTCCCGAGATACGGTGACATTTAGTTTCTTACCCGTACACAACTAAATATAAATTGATTATAAAATAAACATAAAAATATGGTGGGTCAGTCCTGTATAAAAAGTTAGTAAGATCCACCATTCTGCAAAAAAATAAAGTTAGTATAATTTAATCATAAATAAATTGCTGAAGAAATATCAATATGCACCATTTCATGCTTAAATCATTCGAATTGACCAAAACTCAAAGAACAAAAGTTGTACATAATCCAATTTTCTAAAAGGATTTGTGGAAGGATTTAGTATAAACTGAACAGGTTGAGAGAAAAACTTGATGGAACCTAGATAGAATTCGGCTGAAAAATCTGAAATTGAAAACGAAAAGAAACTAGCTTAAGATGATTTTTTTCCGGAAAATTTCAAAACACGGAAGTGTCCAAAATAACATTTTACTTTAATTTTCGTGAAATCAATAAAAATGAGCTCGTTTCGTGGGTTAAAACAGTATCTAAAATCTACATTGCTAAAATGAATAAACACTATTATAACCAACATCATCCGATTATAAGTTCTAATCGATCTTTTTAGTACAGAGTTAAAATACAAAAATTGTCTAGAATTACGTATACATGCCTCTGTCCAAATTTCGTAATTTATGTAGGTCATTTATTATTTTTCAAGATGTACAAATTAATCCAATTCAAATTATACCAATAAGTTCATATTAATTCTTTGTATCTTAACTTTACCACTTCGGCCCTTCACTTTCGGCCTACACATATATCCCATGTGTCTCCCGTATATCTAATGCCACTCCGAAGCCAAACTTGCACGGGAATATCGTTCCAAGTTTGACCCACACTCTTTGGATGGTTAGCATATAGGTGCGCGCATAAATCAAAGCACCAGTCTACTCTTGAGAATGAGGCAACAATATATATATATATATACAACCTCTCAACTAGTCATGAGAACAAACATAACAATACCAAGCCTAAGGCATTCAAATCAATCTCATAATCCTTACTTTTTTTTTTTTTTTTTTTTTTTTTACACTTTTTCTCACCAGCACTCAAATAAAACAACAATCGATGGAGTCATGGTGGAGTATAAGGAATTTATCTATAGGTTCCCAATTTATTTTAATTTCATATATTCATGAGTGTGATTACATCCATAAAATAAATATACATAAAAACTCTAAACTTTGCATACACACCTAACCGAATAATGAAATCAATCCATCATTTACATGCTAATACAAAATCAAACCAACATCAAATAAATAAAAATAAATAAATAAAAACAACGAATTAAACATAAATCAAGGGAAGTGGGTTTTATACTCACAATATTTTTTTTGAAGATCAAAGAATCACTTGAAAAATTAATGAAACCACCAAAAAAAAACTCTAACCCTTATTTTTCTTCCCTCTCCTGCCGTCTCTCTTTCTCTCGGCTGCACTCTCTGGTCGGTTCTCTTTGATGATCACTGAGAGTCTCTCTCTCTTTCTCTCTCTCTCTCGGCTTGCTGCTGTTTCTCTATTTTTTGTTTTGTTTTATTCCTTTCTTTTTTTCAACATCTCTCTGATGCTTATAACCTAATTTGACAATATATTATATTATATTTTATTAAATATAACATATAAAAATATACTATATATTTTATCAACATATATATAAAACACTTTTTTTTATATATAAAATATATAAATATATAAATATTCGGATTAATTATATATAATTAATATTACATTAAATTAATTAAATACCACATTAAATTCTCATGTAGCCACGCAATTAATAAAGTCCAAAAATAAAAATAAGGTAATAATAATAAAAAATGATTTAAGAAAAATTAGGGTCGCTACAAAATGCCGAGATCTATTTTATTCATTTGAAGTTTTTTTTGAATGCATTACATAACCATCTTTGAGTATATCTTCTTGTCTTCTTAAAGTGCATTCAATGTGATTTACCATGCATTTGAAGGTCTTGGATCTTTGTCTTAATTTCCCTTTACCAAAGAGCTATTATAAGTGGTATTTTTAGTAAAGTTATGTTATAATGTTTTGGATAAAAACTTTGTATTGTTTTGAAAAAGTATTTGGTTAAATATGAATGATTATCCTTTAGTTTTGTATCAAGTATTATGTTGGCTTTGATGACATTCTTGAAAGGTCCTTGTGTTAGGGACTTTAATATGACTAGTACCTTTCTTTGAGATATCTCTTTTGCCACTGATGGGTGGGCTTGTCTAATCGATTTTGGGTTGGTTATTCCTTTATTTTGTCAATGAATGTTTATCTTTGTGTTATGTAGATGTTAGTAAACATCCTTTGAAGCTTTGAAAGCCTTTGATTAATGAACTGGTCCATCATTTGATTTGTTACAAGCTATGATATGTATTATTTTGATAAAATCTCGAATATTATTCATTCAAATCTTTAGTATTTATATCATTCACTGAGTTTTTAGCTCATCTCTCTCCCTTATATATATGTAGGTGATGAGCAAGAAGGTGTTGTCGCCTAAACTTTGTGGAAGATGTGTTTTGTTTCATGCTTTGTATTCATCTTGAAGATTATACTTCTTCACTTTGTAAATCATTTCTTTTGTATGTTTTGGCTTGAGAAGTCGTTTAATCAAAATGTAATATCAAGTTTTGTTTTAGGCCAAGTTTGGCATGATTGAAAAAAGACAAAAAGTCAAAAATTCACTATCCTATTTAAGGCCAAGTTTGGCTACAAAGAAAAAAGTGCACTTATTTCATCTTTTTATCTTTTTTGGGTCACATCAATCAACATCTCCTCTCTATTTTTTCTACACATAATACAAAAAAGTCAAAAAGTGCACTTATTTTGTCTTCCCAAACTAGGTCACATCATCTTATTTAAGTCACATCACCTCTCTAATACATCACTTCAAACCCAACCCAAACCCAACCCATATTTCATAAAAAGTCAAAAAGTGCATTTATAGTCTTCCCAAACTAGGCCTTATTATTATTTTTTGTATCCAATTTATAACACCATTTTAATGTGTATGTCATTTCATTTAATCTATGCACAACTCTTACGGACTAATTAGATCTAAATTTATTGATTTTGCACATGTATGCCCCATATGTATACTCTATATGTATAAATCTTTATAAGTTGGCCTTCGGCAATCTAAGATTACTGGTCATCACGACATCATTATATTAGAGGCGGAATGGGGTCGTAACTATTTACTAATATGATTAAAATTGTCTAAATTGTCAAATTACATATATTTTTGCCCATTAGATGAAGAATCCATTATTATTGAAAAAATTAAGGGACTACATAAATGAATAATTTATAGATGAAATAGAACAAATAACAATAATTTAGGAGATAAAAGCTCAACCCTAAATTAACGTTTTAAACTTTTTTCTCAATAAGTCTAAGCACTTTTTATTTTTTATTTTTTATATATAGTGTTGCTATTTGCTCCACTTACACTTTTTTGGATCGCCATCCACCAAATTAGTCATTTTTCTTCTTTGAATACTCACCATAATCCCAGTTATACCCTTTCTTTGGACATTTACCATTGTCACCACTTTCTCCAGTATCTTCTTGCCACTCCTATTATCGATAGCCCTTTTCTAGCCACATTCATCTCTCGAAGCTCCTTTATTAGTCGTTATCTCTCTCCGCCACCCATTACTTTCGGTGCTCCTAATATTTTTTTTGTAGCCTTTGACACAAAGAGATAGAGAGCGTCAGAAATAAAAAAAAGAGTGATAGAATGATAGAGATGGAGAGCGAGTATGAAATCAAGAGAGAGAGAAAGAGAAGTCAACATAGGGAAAAAATGACATCTATAGAGAGAAGTAGAGCGAGAGATCAACAAAGAGAGGAAGAGAAAAACCAAAAGATCAATACACAGAGAGAGAGAGAGCAATAGATGAAGCGTTGGGACTAGAGAGCGGTAGAGAAGGGCTAGGGGTAGTAGAAAGAGGTTAGAAAATGACAAATGAGGGTGGTTGCATGTGAGGTAAGTTAGGGTTTGTGAGGATAAGAATGGGAATAAAATTGATATTTTATGATATGATAAATTGTAATTAAAAAATTTGGAGTAGGGGTTCAAAGAAATTAGATGAGAAGTACTTCATTTTAAAGTAAAGCCACAATGAAATTGTGGTGGAATACCCCTTATTAAAAAAATTAGTTATTTGTTGTTTAACATCACAAGCAAGAAGGCTAATTTTTTTTGACAAAAATTCTTATATTTCTTTAGGTGGTCTGTTGTTTGAATTTTTTTCCTACTAATATTACTTAGAAGAATAAGGATAAACAATTTTCTAGCAGTAGTTTAGGTCTTCTAGCAAACAGAGCTAATAATTTTGGACAAAAATAACCCCCATGGTTAGTTAACTTTTATGTTGTTTAAATAATTTCAAAACTTTAAAATTTAATAACTTTTGATTTACATCTCTATTTTTTGTAAAATTTATATTTTTAGACCTTCATCGACACGATCTTTCAAACAAGATCAATGAGTAATACGAATTCTGAATATTAAAATTCATGAAATTTTACTATGTTTATTGTTTTGTCACAGTGAAATTTCTCTAACTTTGTATAGAGTGAAAAATATAAGAACACAGAGAAAATTTTGTGTTTTAACACAGAGAAAAACACAAAATATAAAGAGGAAACTTTGTTTCAACACAGAAAAAAATACAGAGACAGAGAAAATTCTATTTCAATCCAGAGAAAAACACAGAAACATAGAGAAAATTGTGTTTAAACCTAGATAAAATACAAAAGAAAGTTTTGTATTTCAACATAGAGAAAAATAGAGACAAAGAATTTTCATAATTCAATATAGAGAAAAACACGGTGATACAGGTCCATAAGCAATAAAAAATTCTGAAGAAAAAAATTCATGAAATTTTACTGTATTTATTGTTATGTCATAGTGAAATTTCTTTGACTTTCGTACAGAGTGAAAAATATAAAAACACAGAAAATAGGATTTTTTTTTAAAGTCATTGATATTAAGATTTTATAAGATAAATAATATATAATATTTTCATAGTAGTTGGGGCCCCTCAACATTTACATAGAGAAAATTCGATAGAGAGAAATTTCACTCTAACACAGAAAATTTTTATCGAGGGACCTTAGTTAATAAAAAAACACATATTGGACCTCTCATATTAACCAAAGTTAGAGAGGAATGTTTTACTAATTTTTCCGAAACATATGTGTTTCAATATAGAGAAAAACACAGAAATGCGGAGAAAATTTTGTTTTAACACAAATAAAAATACATAGACAGAGAAAATTTTGTTTCAACATAGAAAAAATTATATTTAAACATAGAGAAAATACAGAGAAAATTTTGTATTTCAACACAAAGAAAACAAAGATAGAAATTTGTGTTTCAACATAGAGAAAAACACAGAGACATATATCCATAAGTAATATGAAATTCTGAAAAAAAAATTTATGAAATTTTATGGTTTTCACTATTACATCACAGTGAAATTTCTTTGATTTTGTATAGAGTGAAAAACATAAAAACATTAAAGGATCTTAATTAGGAAGAGAAATTATCGTGAATTTCTCCTACTATCCAACTATATGGAGAATATATTGCTAATTTTCCCAACTAAAAACCCCATTATAATGATATGATGGATTTAATTTTTTTTTTTGGGTGTAATATTCACTCTATTTGGTTTTGAATTTTTAAAAATAATTTTAAGTTTTTGAGTTATTTGTTGTTGTTGTTGTTGTTTTTTTTTTTTTTAAATTATATTTAGTGAAGTTTTTCATATTTCAGTCATTAAATATATTTGAAAAATAAAATATTTTTGAAAAAATCTAAAAATAATTCAATAAATATAAAAATATGAAAATGCACTTTTTTAATTTTTTTTTTTTGAATTATTGATTTCTAAACTAACACTGACCTCCCATGTCATTTTGCCCTTAACATTAACACTAGTAAATAGTGAAATAACAATGAGCAAAATAAAAAAGTGTAATCCATTACAGTCTCTCTGTCTCTCTTTCACCAAATCTTTATTATTTTTTTTTTGATAAATCCACAACGGAGGTGACTAATTGAGGTTGATATTAGAGTAGAGAGAGCCGATGGATGGAGAAGTTGCAACAGTAAGAGAATATGGGGAGGGGGTTTATGCATTTGTGGTATGTTCTCTCTCTAAAAAATCTCATTTTCTCAACTATTAAAATAATAATTTTATATATATTAATAATCTCATTAAAAATCTTAATAAAAATATAAGAGGTCAAATGTGATTAGTTGTACAAAAAAAAATGACATCTTAATATCTAATGATGTTTAGACATGTATGTTTTAATAAGTGTATGACACGATCCGAGGATGTTGCCAGAAAATTTGAAGGTCACTGGAAAAGTCGCCAAAATTTTTGAATGTCTACCGAAAAATTCAAATGTCGCTAGAAACTTCGAATCTTCTAGAAACAATGAGAGGCTTAGATTCTTCAACGGTTGGAACTTAAAAACACAATAACAAAAAGATGATTGAGATAAGAAATTAGGTGAAGAAGAAGGCAAAATAATTAGAAAGAGAATAATGGCAAGGTTCTTCTATAGATCTTCCACTTTCACTCTTAAGGTAGATAATGGAAAAGGGAAATTAGTTCTCCTCTAAAAATTCTCTCTCCAAAATTCATCCATTGTAAAGTTATGGGTGAGTACTATTTATAGGCACCTTATGATGTAGAATAGAGCCCATGTGCAAGGCACATAGGGAATATTCTCTTTAACCACTTCGTTTGAGGAGGTAACCTCTTCGAAGATGAGAAAAATCCTAAAGGGAAGATCAATCTCTCGATGAATCCTTATTCTTAGCCACACCTAACCAATGATCCACAATTATCCTAGAGGCTCAGGGGTAGTCCTAGAGGACATCATATTGCAAAAGGGTCAAGGGTAGTTCAAGAGAACACTCTACCATAAATATCGCCGAGTTTTAAGAATCTCCTAGATCGTATCACCTCAACTCGGGTATAGGCTAGATTGTGTCACTTTGACCCGAGTATATGCTAGTTTAATTGAAGAGTGAATTTGTCTCCACTCATCGCCCTCGGGATCGGGTCATTTGTTTGGACTCTGTCACGCCCATGGTTTTAGTGCGTAGATCTCAAAACGCTCCAAGCCAACTAGTGTTCTAGGACTCATTAACAAAGTGACTTTTAAATTGTATTCGAATACATTCGAAATCAAGTGCTTCGGATCTTTAGGTTTGTGTATCTGAACCCTTTCGAGTCTGAGCTCAATAGGTCTCTAGGTTCATGGTTTCGAATCCTTTCGAGACTAAGCAAATACGTTGAACAATAGATTTCCTTCGAGGGTTTCACCTCTTTTGAAAGCAACGGTTAACCTTTTCGGATGCCAGTATGATTTGGGCCTCTTCGGACGGGCTTGTTGGACTTTCTCTAGAGATATAAGTTCAATAGGTCTTCCTCAGCCCAATTTGTTGACTTTCTTATGGGTCCATTCAATAGAATTCATTTGAAGCCACTTGGTGATAATTTCTCTGGACCCGTTAACTTTTGGGCTTTTCGATTGGGCTCCGATTGGACCTAATTAATTTAATGGGCTCAAGTTAACCCCTCTTACAATAAGATTGTTAATAGGTTTTTAGATAGATGTGGCATTGTTCGTATTAAAACTAGGGTAAAGATGTAACAGTGAAGATGTTGGAGGGTAAATCTATGGAGATGAAGAGTAAAAATGGTTGTGATACGATGGAGGGTTTTGATTGGTGAGGAGAATATCTTTTGCTCTCTTTCGATCTTTTGTGCGATCAGTGATGATTGTGGATTTTTGCATCTTTTTTCGTTTATAAAAGTTAACACAAAGTGCATGGAGGGGTGAATTTGAAATAGAAAAGTGAAGCAAAAAGGGGAATGTTAGCGTGATTTTAGAAATCTCAAAGGAGTTAATGTGTAATTTTATTGTTGATAAATCAAAAACTTTATACTTTTTAAATGTAAAAAGTAAAATAAGTAATATTAAAAAAAATTCAGAAAAGAATCAAAATATGAAAATTCAAAATTATTTTTAAAAATTACGAAAACAAAAAAGAGTGCTCATTTGTACCTAATTGATAAATAAAAAAATTATATGAAGGTTATGAAGTTTTTTTTTTCGAATATTGAAAAGGATAATAAGATGTGTCATCACGCTAATATTTGAGTATTGAGACAACTCTTTGATATTCTTGTCATTTGGTAACATTTACGTTTTTAATTTTTTATTTATATTTATAAAAATTTAAAAAGTTTAAATAAAAATTTGTTTGGTAAAAATTTTGATTTATAAATCAGTGGTCACAGTTTATAAATTTGGCCAAAAAATGAAAATACAAAAAATATATTTCCGTTTTGAGTTTTGAGTTTTTTTTTTTTTTTTTACTACCCAACACTAGCCACCCCCCACCACCATTTTCCACCACCGTCTTCCGCCACTACCACCCACCACCCGTCACCATTTTCCACCACCACCCACCCCTCACCACCACCTGCCACCATCACTCACCATCCACTTGCCACCACCACCCACCTCCTACCACCTACCACCATCGATGACCCACCACATTACATAATGACTGAAAGTAATAAAATAATTACACATTTAAAACCAGTACTCAGTACGATATGGAGTTGCCTTGTTGACATTCATTTTCTATCCGTGGCCAACATGATTTTGCCACATAGCAGTAGCAATTGCATCCCGAATGTTCGATTGATACGTTAACCCATGTTGTGACATGTCAACGTAGTCAGCTTGGTTTCCAACAAGCTCGTCTGCTTCTGCTTCTGCGGCCATTTCATTATCAGCTTCCATAAATAATGGGTCCATAGCTGCATGCAAACGGATCCAATTGTGCACTACACAACATGCAATCACGAGAGGCCCTTGTCTTGTAGACTTGTAATTTGGCATGGACCGCAATATTGGGAAGCGCTTCTTCACCCACCACCATCACCGTCACCCACCAACCCACCACCACCACCCACTCACTACCACCCACCACCCGCCACCGCCACCGCCACCGTCACCGCCACCGTCACTGTCACCGTCACCGTCACCCACCTACCACCACCCACCGTCACTACTTTCCACCACCGTCTTCTGCCGCCACTTGTCATTTCTCACTATTTTTTATATTTTTAATTTTTTTTAATTATTTTATCAATTACCAAACACGTTTGTAGTTTACGTTTTTTTTTAACATAATAAAAAAAAATAAAAAATAAAAATAAAAACAGTTTATAAAATTTTTGTCCACGTTACCAAACACACCCGCCATTGTTTGGGAAGTGGGTTTCCCTGAAGCGTACTTGTCTTCTTCGCTCGTCCACCCGATCTACAATTCTCTCATCTGTACTCTGTCCCAGTCATGTTTCCTCGCAATTCTGGGACATGGGTTCTGATTTTTCTCGTTATATCTCCCACCATCTTCTACAAATCTATGTCTGAACTCGATCCTCGTTGGGCAGCTAAGAAGAGACGCATGAGTGAGAAAGTTCGCAAGATGTGAGTCAAATCCCCATTGAGTTTCACAATTTTATTTTTATTTAACTAGATACCATGTGTATTTTGTGTATTCTGATTTTTTTATGGATGTTGGGCAAATATAAGTCGAAACATCATCAATAATTTAGCTATTTTTAGCTGAATTTATGCAAATTGTTGCTATTTATTTGCTTGGCCTATTTCTTAAATATGGGTTGATTACTATGATGAATCCCAGGTTGAATTTAACAAAAGTTTGGCGGTACACTGTCCAGTTATATAAGCTGTGCTGGGTTCTTGAAAAGTAGGAATTAATCATCTTGGTCCACTTATTCATTTGTTAAATCTCATTTTTTTAAAATTTTTTTTTTATATATTTTTGGTGTTTGGGAAGATAGGTGTGTTTTTTTTTTTGTGGGTGGATGTGATGCTTGTGAGAAAAAAATTGAAATGATTATGAGATTTGATGTGATATTTTATTTGTATTTGTTTTTTTTGTTTTTGCAAAAAATTTGTCTTTTAGTGAAAAAAATAAAAAAAACCCCAAAAAAATTGTTGCCAAACACCGCGATGTAAGTTCTATTTAGAGTTATAGATTTCTGAAAGGAGTGAATTCTCATGTTCAACTTGATTTTTTGGTGTTAACACTAGCAAGTTGTTTACTGTCCACTTTGCGGGTTGTCTTTAGTAATGATTGATTTTATGCATTTTCACTACCCAATTTAAATTTTTTTTTTTTGGGGTCAAATTATGCATAATTAGCATAAATTACTATATCAGTTTGGTTTCGTGTGATGGGGTTCTGTGAAATACAGATGTTGCCATGCCCTATAAGATTTTTGTGGTTTTATTATTTAGTACCCCCCCACTTTATATGTTTGTGAGGAAAAAACTAAAATGATTATGAGATTTTGATGTGATATTTTATTTGGATTTGTTTTTTTGTTTTTGCAAAAAATTTGTCTTTTAGTGGAAAAAATGAAAAAACCCCCAAAAAAAATTGTTGCCAAACACCGCGATGTAAGTTCTATTTAGAGTTATAGATTTCTGAAAGGAGTGAATTCTCATGTTCAACTTGATTTTTTGGTGTTAACACTAGCAAGTTGTTTACTGTCCACTTTGCGGGTTGTCTTTAGTAATGATTGATTTTATGCATTTTCACTACCCAATTTAAATTTTTTTTTTTTGGGGTCAAATTATGCATAATTAGCATAAATTACTATATCAGTTTGGTTTCGTGTGATGGGGTTCTGTGAAATACAGATGTTGCCATGCCCTATAAGATTTTTGTGGTTTTATTATTTAGTACCCCCCCACTTTATTGCCGTGTTGAATTTTTTGAACTATTGAATATCTAACTTCAGACTTGCGGCCTTTCTATAGGTTTCAATTTAAAAAGTGCCTAGCACTCATCAAAAAAATTATGGAGTTTCTAATAACAACAATTCCAATGAAAGGTATCAAATGTGTCATTGTTTTCCATGTGGTTGTTTGGAAATTAGAGGAAAATAGAAGAAAGGAGTATAACGGTTAGTTTTTGGTTTTTTGATTAAAAAAACTAGTTAACTAAACTATGTCTTTCAATACTCATAGTTTTAGTTTAGTTGTGGCTTTGATTTTGCAGGAAGCAAACTGAAGAATATGTTTGACTGAAAATTGTTTTCCTTTTCCTCATTCCTTGATAACCAAAGCAAGTGTAGGGGTTTTATTTGAAGCTATTATCAATATATTCTAATTTTTGGGTATGAATGTTGTTATCAAATGAGAAAAGGAAAGAAAACTATGATCAAAGAAAAATGGAAAACAAAAAAGAGGCTTCTGCATTGTTGAAATCTGGCATCTCTTTCTTAACCGTCCAATGTGGAAAACATGCTTTAACAGTATAATGTCTTTTTCTCCTTTTTCAGGTTTTACCATGCTTATGACAACTATATGACTTATGCTTTTCCGGTTAGTTCTAGTTCCAACTAATTATTTGGGAGAGAAATATTATCTTTGTATAATGACATGAATTTCTATCTTTTTGTTATTGTAGCATGATGAGCTAAAGCCCGTTGCCAAAACATACACTGACTCCCTTGTCGAGCTTGGAAATTTGAAGGTAATTTTATCACCTGAAATCCTTTGCAGTTATCAGCGTTAAAGGGATAATTTAATTGTCTACCATCTCAAATTTTAGCTTGAACATTTGCCGCAAGAGTATAATGGATCTGCCCTTACACTTATAGAATCATTGTCCAGGTATGATATACTCTTTCATAGAGAGAAGTTCATTGATACAAGGGTATAGTTGTACTTTTATCTTCTAGGCCATTAAAATATTGTAACAGATCATTATCTTAACACTCTTCGTTTCTATCTTTTTTTTTTTTTTTTTTCTCTCTCAGCCTTGTTATCATGGGGAACGACACAGAATTTGAAAGGGCAGTTCTTTGGCTTTCTGAAAATTTAACATTTGATGTCGATGCAAGGATAAATCTTTTTGAGGTATAACTTCAAAAATTCTAATGTAAAATATAGGATTTAATGTTTTACTCAACACTTCATCTAATGTGGCTTCAATGTACTACTGAAATAAATCTTGAGTAATGCCACCTTTTCTTTTATTCTTTACCAAGGAGTGCTGTTTATGGCGAATCAAGTTGAATTTGGAGTGCTTAATCGTGTTTTCGCTATTGTGTAGTGCAACATAAGAGTACTTGGAGGACTTGTTTCTGCTCATATTCTTGCAACTGATTCTACAAACAGGTTGGTCCAAGGAAAGTACAAGAATCAACTTCTTATTCTAGCTGAAGATTTGGGGCAGCGCTTTCTACCTGCTTTTGATACCCCTACAGGATTGCCCTTTGCATGGATTAACTTGAAGGTAATTTTTACGTCTTGCTTAAGTTAAAAGAAAGATTTTCAATTTCAAATTAATCCATAAAATGTGAAGTATTCAAAATGTTTCATTTATCTTTGTATAGTAGCTTTGAATTACTTGTTTCCCTTCAGATTCTGAATGATTCTTTTTGCTTGTTGCACTAGCATGGTCTCAAATGTTTGCATTCCAATTCCTCTTTAATCCACAAATTTTGATATTTTTAAGATTCTTCATTTATGCTTTTGGGAAGTAGCTTTGACTTGCTTGAGTCTCTTCATAATCGTGAATGGCTCTTTGTGCTTAATAGGGACATGGAGCTTCAATAACTGATTTCATAATGTTGGAAGTAAGCATGGATTATGTTGAAGATGAGACATTTTTAATCTGACAAATGTCCTTGATGTCTTTGTTATTGAAATAAGGAATTTTATTTTTTATTTTTATTTTTAAATTTCAATGCATCAATGAGTAAAAGCTTGAATTGTATGTCCCCTCTTCAAATGAACTTGTTTAGAGTTGCATGGGTAGAGCATCAAATTCCATACAGTGATAGGTGTGTGATGGTTCAATGACCAGAAGGGAACATGTCTTTACTAAAGAGAATAGAAGTTTTTTCTTATCCAAGGGCATGCGTTGCGTCCATTTAAGAAAGTAGGCCGAGGACGGAGAAGTTTTCTCTGCCAAGAAGTGTTTCATGCATCATGAGATAAGCTTTAAAGAAGTAAAATAATCAAATATTTTGAATGATTACTTGAAGGGTTATGCTTGGCCTTACTGGATTATAATTTGATGTTGTAGACTCCCTTCTTTGGGATTGTTTTCCCTTGCATAGAGTGAGCGTCCATATTATAAGTTTAAGAAAGATTCAGGATCTTTGAACCATAAAATGCAATTTCCAAAAAACCAATTCTAATTAAAATGTGAAACACATCTCTCTATCAACTACTGAATAAATTGAGAAGTTACTTCCCGACTGCATTTTTTTGTTCTACTTGTATATTCTTTCTTTTTCTTACTACATTTCACACTTGTTCTCTTAATATGTTGCAATAAGAAAATTAATGCTCATGGGCTTTGCCTAGGAACACATATTAAGCTTTTAAAACAACTCCCTTAAACCATAGTTTCATTTTAAAACCTTCTTCTACCAATTTTTAACAAATAACTATAAATCTATTTCTTCTTTTTAGATTGGCAATAACTAAAAATCTATTTTAGAGCAAACCACAACCTAAGAATTCACTAAGGTGCTGACACTTCAAAGGTCCTGCCTCTAGATAGTGTTGGTCTACGAAGCACGGATATCGGTACGAGTACTAATACTAGTACCATACGGATACGTCGATATGGTAAAATTCAAAAAAAGTAAGGTACGGATATGGCTTGGTACGCTTGTAAAAAAATATTAATTTTTAATTTAGAATAATGTAAAAATTAATTAAATTGTTTAATTTGTTAAGATCCAACCTATAATTAACATTAATGCCAAAAGTAAATGTATAAATTAAAATAAATGTCAATATATTAAATAACTTACAAACCATAGTTTAATTTTAAAATCATGCTAAGCATAAAACTAAAAATAAAAAAGAAGTCTAGTGAAAGGAGTTCTCTGTAGTAGAAGAAAATATTGTTTCAACTGAGGTACGGTATGGCTTGGGTATATACTAGGTACGTCTAGGTATGCCAAAAATTAAGAAGAAAAAATCTGGGTATGTGTTTCGTGTACCCAGTACGTATGCAGAAGTACCATACGAGGTACCATACGCCTGTAAGTATCCGGTATGGGTACGGCATATTTTTTGAAGCACCCATGCTTCATAGATCTAGATGCAGGACCTTTGAAGTTTCAGCACCTTAGTGAATTCTTAGGTTGTGGTTTGCTCTAAAATAGATTTTTAGTTATTGCCGATCTAAAAAGAAGAAATATATTTATAGTTCTTTGTTAAAAATTGGTAGAAGACGGTTTTAAAATGAAACTATGGTTTAAGGGAGTTGTTTTAAAAGCTTAATATGTGTTCCTAGGCAAAGCACATGAGGATTAATTTTCTTATTGCAAGATATTAAGAGAACAAGTGTGAAATGTAGAACAAAAAAAATGCAGTCGGGAAGTAACTTCTCAATTTATTCAGTAGTTGATAGAGAGATGTGTTTCACATTTTAATTAGAATTCCATTTCCACAAGTTACTCTTTCTTTTTATATGCCTCACAAAATAAACACAATTATTGTGTTGAAAGCAGTAAAATTTAGTTTGGAAATTTTGGAAATTTTTTTTTTGAGAAAAACTTGATTTAAGCTTTTGTATAATGTGTAATCTATGAAGCACAAATGCATCTCTTGAGGTCATGTTTCAGTGTACCACACGTATCGGGCACCAACATGCTGCAGACATGTGTCAGACATGCTTCAAACATGTTGGAGGAAGTGTCTCGTTTTTTCTTCCCTTATGTCGGACACCCTATGGAAATGATGGGGGACACGCGGTGTCCCATTCTATTTATTTATTTATTTATTTTCACTGGAGTAGCATTACGCAAGGTTGATGAATTTGATAAGAATAAATATTTGACATAAAATAATTATATAATATTTAAGTGTATGACATGTAATAATTTTTTAAATTACATACTGTGCACGTATCCCATGCATACTGTGTCTTACATTTTTTGAAAAATTGCATTTCTGCGTTTTCTTGTTCATGCTTCTTAGCATGGAGCTCATGACAGATTTATTATATGCTGTGTGTTGACATTATGTTGTGGTT
Organism: Camellia sinensis; assembly: GCF_004153795.1. Lineage (NCBI taxonomy): Eukaryota > Viridiplantae > Streptophyta > Magnoliopsida > Ericales > Theaceae > Camellia > Camellia sinensis. The sequence goes on from NW_021025388.1 coordinate 1,279,509, forward strand.
TTATGCTTGGGACTTCTAGGCTGAAAATGAGTGCCACTGCAGGCTAAAAATAAATACCACAGGCTGGCAAATTTGTAGGCTGATACACCATTCTTTATGATCACAAGATTCATAGTAGTATGAAAGTTGGTTTTATAAATTTGATGCTATTTGAAACGCATAATCATGAACACCTATGGAGCTATAAAAATAAATAAAGCTTCCAACAAAGTGACAAGATTTTAAATTGTCATCCATTTAAACTTTCATTGTGGCATGTGTTGCTTTTCAGAATCTATATTACATTCAAAACATGCTTGGGCATTTTTTTTTTTCAATACGTTCTGTCTTTCCATATTCTCCATTAAAAGATTGGAAAGTATGAATATGGTTTGCTGGTTTTGTTTGTAAGAAGGATTTATGACACCACATCAATGCAAAATTCTGTGGACAGTATGGGGTGATTGAGAATGAGACAACTGAAACAAGCACATCCGGGTGTGGTGAGGAGCACATTTTTTGCAGTTTGAATGAAGCCTTTGAAAAATTTCTTGAAGTAAGCTAATTTTCTATTTACGGATTCAGGTTCACTGATTCTTGAAATGGGAGCTTTATCACGATTAACTGGTGAACCCAGATTTGAATCTGCAGCCTTGCGTGCTCTTCGCAAGTTATGGAGCATGCGGAGTTCTTTGAATCTTCTAGGAACTACTTTGGATGTGGAAACTGGAGAATGGATAGAGTACTCGTCTGGGATTGGGGCAGGTATGTTCTCTCAGCTTTGATCCATTCTTGTGATGGATTATGTGCATAAAGTTCATGGGAGTTGCTAAAATACTTGAATCTTCCTTCAGTTGCATTAGGTAGTGTGGTGTTCAAGACTTAGTTATTTGTTAATAAACATGAAATGACTAGTTATACATTGGCATATTGCATTCCTTGGTAGTAATCAACTTCCCTCTCCATATATGGTTTGGAGACATTACTCTTTCTAATGCTGTGTTCCTTGTGGTTTCCTCAGGGGTTGATTCATTCTATGAGTATCTATTGAAAGCCCACATTCTTTTTGGAAGGGATGAGTTTTGGAGAATGTTTCAGTCTGCTTATCTTGGGGTGCAGAAATATTTTAGACATGGCCCGTGGTACAGTACCAGCTAATTATCTTCTAGTTTAATACAATGCTCTTTTCTTTCCCCAATGCAGAACCAGCTAATTAGCTTTTAATGTTCAGAACTGTAAAGTATGCTATCGTGGTCCTGATTTATTTTTTTTACTAAATTGATGTTTATGCACCTTGATCATCTTACATCCTGAGAAAAGAGACTAACACCAATTTGGTGGTTCATTTTGTGAGAATAATATTAGTATAGTATATATTATGTGAATTTTGTTTCCTATTTAGGATTGGTTTAGGTTTGTTCTTGTTTCCTATTTAAGATTAGGTCTAGAATTGCTATATATATATATATATTAGATGTACACATTGTATTAAAATATAGTTGAATATACAAGTTTATTCAAAAACTTACATGTTATCAAAGCCGTGTCTGAAACCCTTGTTCGAAGCTCCCTCTAGTTCGAAGTTCTCCCTTCGATTTGAAGGTTCCCTCTCGTTCGAAGTTTTCTCCCTCTAGTTCGAAATCATATCTGGTTTGATTTCTGGATTCGATCGAATTCGAGTCATGGGTTCACCTTTTGCTTCGTCTTGCTTGTGCGACTCATTTGAGTTCAAATCGTGACCCGTCAACTTGCGACCCACGTGATTCATTGTAAGACTTCGCATCATAGCCCATTTGGTTCGACTCAACTTGTTCCGTTCGACTCACAACTCATCTGGTTTGCATTGCGAAGTTCTTTGGTTTGAAGTTTTGCTTGTTCGACATCTCTCTGTGGTCTTAGAGTTACAATTGACATCGCGATCAGTATCAGCCTTTGTCATATCGAAACCTACCTGGTTGGTTCTGGATGTGCGACACTCGCTTGATCTCTCTTATTCTGATTCATCTTCATCTGACTCTGCCTGTGAGGTCTTGGTGGCCCCTGATAGTTGGTTCTATTTTGGGATTAGTATACTTGAGCCCCCTAATTTTTTGTTTATTACACTTTGCTCAATCAGTTCTTTATTTTTGGTTCATTACAATGTTAGGTGATCAGACTCAGGCTATTAGTTCTCCATTTGTCTTCTTGGATTCTGCTAGGCCCAAGGCAGGATGCTTGGCTTCCGATGAGTGTGCCTTCTGCCATCAGAGAGGCCATTGGAAGTATCACTGTCCCAAGAAGGGATGTCTTTCTGGCTCGTCTTCTCAGCAGTCTCGGACCCAGTTTTGCTGTTCTTCTCCGAGTAATTTTCAGGCTCTCGCCAGTTCTACTGCATCCGCTCCAGCTCCTGATATTGATTTGACTGTCTTGAGTGCTCAGATTAGTCAGTTTCAACATATACTGTCTACCTCCTAGCCATCCTCATCTACCTCCATTGTTTCCTCTCTTTATTTAGGTTTGCTTGGGTCTTTTTCAGGTATCTCTTCGTCTGTCTAGATTTTTGACTTTGGTGCCTCTCATCATATGACTCCCCATCTCTTCTTACTTCAAAATTGTACTCCCCTTCCTTTTCTTATTACTGTAAATGCTGCTAATGGGTCTGGTATGTCTGTTATATTTGTTGGGTCTATCTTACCGTCTGCTATGTCTGTCTCTATTCCATCTAGTTTTGATGTTATCTTTTCTTTTTCTATCTATTCTGTGTAGGATCGGATGTTTAAGTAGCAGATTGGGACTGACCACAGAGTTGGAGACCTTTTTGTGGCGGAGAGCTTGCATCTGCCTATGACAACTTCTCCAAATGCTTTTTCCTCTTTTTAGTTAGATTCTCTGTCTAATTCTTTCTACTTGTGGCATTCTAGATTAGGGCATTTGTCTGCTAACCGCTTACGGTCTTTAGCTCAGTTAGGTATATTGAGTAAAGTTTCTCTTAGTGAACTTACTGAATGTCGGGAGTGTAAACTTGCCAAAATGACAGCCTTACCTTTTCGTAAAAGTACTTCTATATTTGATACACCGTTTTCTTTAGTTCATACTGATATTTAGAGCCTTTCTGTTCTCACCAAAGGAGGTTCTACATACTATGTGCCATTTGTTGATAACTGCACCTGTTACACTTGGGTTTATCTTATGACTCATAAGTCCGATTTCTATCACATATACCGTATCTTTCAGTTTATGATTACTACTCAGTTTGGGTCTACAATTAAAGTGTTACGGTCTGCCTTGGGTGGGGAATATTTTAAAAATGAGTTTTGAGTATTTGGCCAATTTGGGTACCATTCACCAAACTTCCTGTACAGATACACCTGCCCAAAATGGTCGAGCCGAGCGTAAACACCGTTATCTCCTTAAAACAGCTAGGTCTATTCTTTTCTCTACCTCAGTTCCGGCTCCATTCTGGGGAAAGGCAGTTCTTACTGGTACTTTTCTTCTCAGTCGCATATCTACTCCCCTTCTTTTTGGTCGGTCTCCTTATGAGGCTTTGTTCTTCTAAATTCCTAAGTACTCTCTCCTTTGTATGTTTGGCCTTCGGTTTCTTCTCCTCCTCCTTCGTTGTTAGTTTATTCTCGTCGCAAGGCTCCTCCTCTACTGGTTGTCTCTGCCCCTATTGCTGATCCTCCTACTTCTGACGACTCTGATCTTGCTGCACACCGATATCCTACTCGAGCGCGTCATCCTCCAAACAGATTGGGTTGGTCTAATACATGTTTTTCTGCTTTCTATCGTACTTTTTGTCTGCTATTCACTCTTTTTCAAAACCTCAGTCTTATAAGGAGGCCTATTAGGATCCTTATTGGGTTCAAGCTATGGAGGATGAGTTGTTTGCTTTACAGAAAACTAGTACTTGGGAGTTGGTTCCTTTGCCTGCTGGTAAGAATCTGGTTGGTTGTAAACGGGTCTACAAAGTCAAGAGTCATTCTGATGGTTCTCTTGAGCGCTACAAAGCTCGTCTGGTTGCTAAAGGTTTCTCACAGGAGTATGGTATGTATTATGAGGAGACCTTTGCTCTTGTTGCTAAGATGACTACTGTCCGTACTTTAATCTCTGTCACTGCTATTCGTTCTTGGCCTCTTTACCTGATGGATGTTTAGAATGTTTTTTTTAATGGCCATCTCACTGAGGAGGTTTACATGCGTCCTCCCCTCGGCCTTCACTATTCCTCTGGACAGGTTTATCGCCTTCACACGTGCTCTGTATGGTCTGAAGCAATCTCCTCGTGCTTGATATGATCGCTTTCAGGCTGCTATTTGTCACGACCCAAATCCGCCCCTATGGGTTTAGCACCGTAACCGGCTAGTAATCCGTGATTACCGAAGGCTTGCTTAACAGTAACGACAGAAATACAGAGTAAAGGGGCTGACAGAAGCTAAAACAGTAAATAAAAGATGTCCAATGAGCTGTAATAGTCTGAATGCAAAAAGACTTTTTATAAACATGCCGCATTGACAACCAAAACATATATATATGCAACATATACACAAACATCCATGTCAGGGATCAAATCCCTAACTATAACTGTACAGTCAAGTTTATAACATTTGTTACAAAACGGAGACAGAAGGGTGGAACTGAGACACCCCAGAGCAGCCCTAGCTTGAACAGACGTGGAACCTCAAAGTGAGGCACAAAGGTTGGCTTGACAAAACGGGAGCTTAACTTGACGCTCCTAACTCCGGTCCGGTGCTTGGACACCTACATATATATATAAACAGTGAGCTAAAGCCCAGTGAATAACATATGCGTAAAGGGGTTAAGAATGAATGTCCTTTCAGTAATTAGAACAGTCAATTGCATCAGTGAATCAGTCATTTAGAACCATAATAGTCATATGTGGTACATCTATTAGCAAAACAGTACAGTAGGTCTTAATAGACCAAACAGTCAGTTGATGGCCATCATAATAGTAAACAGTAGTGGTTCCAAACATGGAACTGACAGAGATCTCTGTGACAGTAGCAGTAAAAGTACAGTAACAGTAAATTGCTATGGATGCCACGGATACAGTTTACAAGTAGGACAAATATTCATTCATTAAACAATAACGGTTCAGTAAGTAGAACAGTTGATCATTCAGAAAATAATCATAATTGAACATATTTTTACAACATTGTTACTCACAGAGCACTGGGCTAGAGACAAGCTAACGAGCGTCCTCGGATGTCAACCCTACAGTTGCAGAACGAACACACACTCGGGATTAATAACTTAGCCCCTAACTATACAGGTGTGGTTCTATAACATTATCCTCATTAAGATGCCTTAAACTTGGCCTAGGAATGCCTAAGATGGAACGATGATGCAAAAATGCACTTTAAAATACTTTTCAAATTTTTGCTGAAACAGGAGTCTCGCTCGAGCGTGGCTTTCTACGCTCGAGCGGACATGCAGACAAAGGAGCTCCGCTCGAGTGTGACTTCCCTCGCTCGAGCGGACTGTAAACTCATGAAAAAGTACTGGATTGCACGATTTTCACGCTCGACGGACGCTCGACCTCCGCTCGAGCGTGAGACTCAGATCCTCACTCGAGCGTGAATTCTCTCGCTCGAGCGGACTGCAAAACATGTGAAGTTCTGGGTATATGCATTTCACGCTCGAGCGTGACTTCCTACGCTCGAGCGGAAGTGCATGTACTCAGAGTGTACGCTCGAGCGTGAGGTCCTACGCTCGAGCGTGGGTCCAAAATCTGGAATTTCCAGATTGATCCTCAAGCATGAAACTCGACTTTTAAAGCTTTAAATTCGATTCTTTTGGGTTAATTTTCTGGAAAACACTTGAAAACCCATAATACAACATATTTCAAAGATCAATTTGTAAAATCAAAGCGCATAGGTAAGTCAATTGAACACAAATTCAAAGGAAACTTGAAAAACAATGCAAGAACATCACATGCAAGTTTTCCAATGGATTCCAATGTTCCAAAACATAACCAAATGCAAGTTTGAACTCCAAAACATGATGAATTCATGGACTACAACCCAAATGTAGACATGCATGTGGAAATTCTTATGAAAACAACCTCAAAATGTTAGAGTATGTGCATGCATGCATGGATTAGCTACTCAAATCAACTCTTTAACTCAATTCTTGACTCTAGTCACCAAATTTCCATGAATCATGCAAGAAACAATTTAAACACATGAATAAGAGGATGAACTCCCTACCTTAGGTCTTGAATTCAAGTATGGAAGCTCAATTATGCAAATTTCTTTCAATTCTCCTAACTCTCCAAGCCAATTTTGATGAACTCAAGTTTTCTCTCCTACTCTCCCTCTCTCACGGTTTGGTCTCAAGAAGATGAGCAAATGATCCCTCAAACATATGCAAGGGTGAGAGAAGTAGTGGCCTAGCATAAACCACTCAATGGCAAAATGGTAATAAATGCAAACTAATGTAATTTAACTTTATTTAATCTAATTTAATCGTTCCAAATCAAATTTCAATTAAACCTACCATAAAATCACATAAATTCTAATTAGCATAAAACGCTAATCAATTTCTGGTTCGGTCGCCGATAAGACCTTTAATTCACAGTTCAAAGTTAAAACATGAACAGATTCATTCAGAAATCAAATAGATAGAAATGCATTCGAAACAATACACTCATACAATCAGTTCAGAATTTCGTTCTTATCAGTTACTTATCATGCTCAGTCACAGTTTAACATTAATCAGAGGTGAGGGTTGTCACATTATTACTGAGCTTGGATTTCATCCTTGTGCCCAGGATTCTGTTTTATTTCTTTTTCACTCCTCTGTTGGATTTGTTGCGTTATTACTGTATGTGGATGATATAATCATCATTGGTTCTGACTCTTCTGCTATATCTGAGGTCAAGCAGCATATTTTTCGCACCTTTGAAATGAAGGATCTGGGCCTATTGCGGTATTTTCTTGGTATTGAGGTAGCTGTTTCTCCTAAGAGCTACTTTCTCTTTCAGGCCAAGTATGCCAATGAGGTTATTCATCGTGCCGGTCTTACTGGCACTAAGATTTCTGATATCCCTATTAAGCTTAATGTAAAGCTCAACACTACTGATGATGTTCTTCTGAATGATGCTACTCTATATCGAGAGCTCGTGGGTTGCTTAGTCTATCTAACGGTTACTCGTCCTAATCTTGCCTATGCTATTCATGTGGTTAGGTAGTTTGTCTTTGCTTGCTCGCTCCACACATTGGGCTGTCTTGGTTCGGATTTTTTTCTATCTCCGAGGTACTATATTTCAAGGTTTACTATTGTCCTCTACTTTCTCTCTGGATTTGGTGGCCTATGTTGATTCTGATTGGGCTGGTAATGTTACTGATCGCAAGTCTACGTCTGGTTTCTGTATGTTTCTTAGCGATTCCTTGATCTCTTGAAAAAGCAAGAAACAAATTGTTGTTGCTCGTACTACTGCCGAAGCTGAGTATCGTGCTATGGCTCATGCTACTGCTGAAGTTGTTTGGCTTCGTTGTCTTCTCTCTGACTTGGGCGTTCCTTAGTCTTCTCCGATCTTCCTCTATTGTGACAATCGTAGTGCTATTTAGATTGCACATAACATTGTCTTCCATGAGCGGACTAGGGGTGTAAAAATGGCCCGTGGCTTGTGGGTGGCCTGAAGCCCGCCCGTGGCCCAAGATGGGCTCGCCCCGTTTAGGTGTGCTTGGGCCCAAGCCCGAGCCCCTACACTAGGATTTGGGCCATCGTTCTGAAGTTCGGCCCATGGGCCCGCTTAAGGCCTACTTAGGGCCCGGCCCACAAGAGGCTCAATGTATTTTTTAATGGAAAATAATAAAATTTTGGTAGAAAAAAAAAAAAAAAAAAAAAAAAAAGGGAGAGGGAACGATCTACCAATGCATGCTCAATTACGTAACAGAGCACGCATTTCCAAAATCGTGTTAACTTTGGCAAATTGTAACAGACCTAAGAAAGATGGACATGGACACATTTAAATGTGTCTGACATGTATCCAAATTTCCCAAAGAATGTCGGAGTCCAACACAGACATACCACCTTAAAAGTGTCCATGATTTTGTGGAGCAGACAAATAATTTCCTAACATAATACCATTCACATCAAACAAGTTATCAGCCTAAATCAATCCCCATTTAAAAATGGATAAATAAGTCCATAGAACATACACAAAATATAAAATAAAAAATTCAGATCCAGACAAATTAGTTTGATTTTAATTGGTTGAGCAAAGAATAATATTAATATTATATTATTATTTCCTGTTTGGGATTAATTTAGGTTTTTTCTTGTTTCCTGTTTAGGATTAGGTCTAGAATTGCTATATATATGAGATGTACACATTGTATTAAAATATAGTTGAATATACAAGTTTATTCATAAACTTACACATTTATCCTCATTAAAGCTTCTAGTCCATATAGGCATAGGCATTTCAGTTCTTTTTGGCTGATACCAAGTTTCAGAGTTTTATTTATCATGAGTTTAAAGGAATTTCCAAAATCTTCGTCCAATTTTGGAGGGCATTGAAGTTGCCAAATTTGCTGAAACATCTTATACGGGTAAATTCCTAGTTTTCCCAATGTTAGTGTAAGGTCAACTCTGAAATTATCTGTAGTCTCAATAACAGTTCTTGTTCAAATCCAAATTCAGGTGGTGAGTCATTTGATTTGGATTAACCAACTAAATGTCAATATAAAAGTCCTGGCTATGAGCTGGACTGTTTCAGAGATTCACAATAATTTTTTTAGAGCAATAACGAAATGAAAGGGAGTGTTCTAAAGACAAGATCCCTTCAAATAAGAACTATACCTGTTTTTAGTTGTAAAAATACACACACACACACACACGGCCCTATTTAGCAAGGTTAGGTCTAATTTGCTTTAGAAGTTAGATTTCTGCAATTCTAAATCATATTCTTCTTTTCAATTTTTTATAATTATATAATTAGAATTTAGAGCTTAATGTCTTCAACATTTTTTTATCTTCCTTAACATTTCGAATGTACGACTAGCCTCTTTTTCAAATTACAAAATTTACATCTGGCAGGCATATCATAAAACTACTTTTCACTTATTTGAGATAGAAATTCAATAAAATATTTGACATCCTTAATATAGTGTACATACTTAGAGAAAACGAATCGTGGTTTTGTAAATTAACTTGACAACTATTTGATTTTGGGAGTGGTATGAATCATTATACTGTAATTTAGGTACCATGAAGCTGATATGAGGACTGGACAAGCAACTTATTGGCAACTAACAAGCCTTCAAGCATTTTGGCCTGGTCTACAGGCAAGTAAACAAGGACCATTATATGTTCCTGCACATCTTGAACCTGGAGCACAATTTTGATATTTTGTTATGGTAATTAGGTACTTGTTGGGGATATTACAGCTGCTAATTCATCACACCGTGAGTTCTTTTCTGTATGGGAGAGGTTTGGAGTTCTACCAGAAAGGTATCATCCTTCTTGTTCTTATGAGGTTATCTCCTCGTCTTTAATATATATAGACATTTTAGATGAATCTAATAATCATCCTTAAAATTATTTAGGTATTTGCTGGATCGTCAGATGTTACACCCTACAGAAAAGTATTATCCTTTGCGCCCTGAATTGGCAGAGTCAACATTTTATCTTTATCATGCAACCAAAGGTCTGTTTATTTTATTATTTGGTAGTTCCCATTTCAAATTTTATGCCAAAGCATAAATTTCCTTTTCCTTTAATTTGTTTTATTATCTAAAATGATTATCTATATTACATTCATTCTAAAAAACAGAACAATAAGAACATCAATATGATATGCTTCATGTTAGGGATGTGCATGGGTCAGATTGGTTTGAGTTAGGGCTACACCCAACACTGGACTGACGTTGGTCAGTTCTCAATTTTGGACCTTGCACTGAACCAACCAAGGTGTAGAACTGAACCCATCCAAAACGAGAAAATTTGGGTTGGTTCAAGTTGGATACGCGGATTTAATTTTATTGTATAAAAATTGACTTATTCATTGTATAAAAATTGACTAATTCATTAAAACAATTTTGATTACTATAATGCAAAGCAACAAAGACCTATTAATATTACGTATTATGATTTTGTGTAAGAGTGTCTACATAAAAAATATATACAATCAATAACACTGAGTCATGTTAATTAAACTATAAAATTTATAAATATATCTATTTATATATGAAAGGCAAGGTTCTAAAAAGCGGTTGCGGTGGCAGTGGCAGTGGCAGTGGCGGTAGTGGTGGCGCGGTTGCAGTTGCGGGGTGTAAAGGCCATAACGTAACGGTTGTTGTAACTGGAACCGTGAATTTTTTATTTTTCACAGAATTTGAAAAAAACTTACCGATACGCATATATATATATATACATTTTTCCATAATCATATTTGAAAGGCAAGGTTCTAAAAAGCGGTTGCGGTCATCATAACGGTGGCAGTGGCGGTAGTGGTGGCGCGATTGCAGTTGCGGGGTGTAAAGGCCATAACGTAACGGTTGTTGTAACTGGAACCGTGAATTTTTTATTTTTCACAGAATTTGAAAAAAACTTACCGATACGCATATATATATATATACATTTTTCCATAATCATATTTATTGGGTTTTAAAATGGATTTTGATCAATTTTTGTAAAACTTTAAGTATGATCCAATATATTTCATATTTTTAAATCACTATAAATTGAGTTTTTTACATTTTATTTTAATAATTAATGACTTTATGTGTCATAAATTCATATTATACTTGTGGCAATTTTTTTTTTTATTGGACTTAGATGTATAAAATTATTTTGTTAATTATTATATTTGTGGAAGCACAAGTAAATTTTAACTTGAATAGTTTTAAAAAATAAATTATAATGCTAATGTAATCATATAAAAATTAAAAAATAAATTATAAATTTTTTTTTTTTTTGGGTCTGCATAATTTGAATATTCATTCTCCCTTTGGATAACTTGTAGATAAAAATAAAATAAACTAATCAACAAAAATTGATATGTATAAAATATGTATTAATATATAATTATAGGTGTTATGCTTTTTAGATATTTAAAAAAAAATTCAATTACTAACTATTATATATAAGATAAACATGACAAAAGTAAGAGAATAAATAAGAGCCTAAATATATATATATATATATATATATAGAGTATATTTTTTAATCAAGCTAAATAGATAATGACCACACTTATTATTATTATTATTATTATTATTAAGCAATATATAGATAGACACACACAAACAAAATAGTTGAGTGATAGCAGCTGAATAGAATAGTATAGGTCTTTTAGCTTCAATAAATCAATAACAGGTTCTTCATCTTCCCTCTTCTCTCTTTGTATCTTTTACTCCTCCATCTTCCCTCTTATCTCTCTATCCCTCTTCTCCCATTTTCAGCTCCTTTTTTTATTTATTTATTTTTTTCGAAAGAAGCAGTTCAAAATTGTTACGTAACGGTACCGTTACGGCCTACACACCTATGAATCTCAATTACACCACAAAAGCGGGGGTAACGCATGGTGTCTTACCGCCGCAACCGTTACGTAATGCTGCATTTTGATACCTTGAGAGGTCAGTTCTCGGATTAGTTTGGTTACCCAACCACCAACTAGAGAGCCGAATCGATTTGGTCGGTTTTGGAATATTTGGATGCAAAATCAAAACAAATGAATATTAAATTGAATCAACCCAACCCATGAAGGCCAAGTTCAGTTCACAATTTATTCGATGCTTTTATGAATTCCTACTTCACGTTGTGGCAGGTCTTGGTCAACCTAGTCTTGTGGGTTTTCCACTCTCGCAAACTAGTCAAGGTGCTAGTCTCCTCAAGGGAGGGAAGGCAATGGCCAAGGCACCTTAACGGATTCTAAGCGGGCAGTTCTTGGCCCTGGTGCCAGCATAGGTAAGCAACATAGCGTCGGGGGTCCAAGTCTGGAGAATTAAAGCTCCTAGAGATGTTTAGCTTAGTTGTGGGAGGAGGGCGGGCTAATCATTGTAGAGATGGTGTGCTCTGCCGGAGAGTGAGTGCACCTTGAGGCCTGGGTGCAATCTCTGGTGGAGTCACTCAGTTCCCATTTCTAGGCATGACTCACCGAGAAGGGGTGAGCCTCATTCCTTGGCACTATGGCTTGAGTTTGAGGCATTGACTGCATTAGTAGACCAGGACTAAGTTGGCGGTTTATGTGCCCCGGCTTAGGCTAGACACATGACCCCAATGATCATGCTGTGCAGTTGATGTGGCATCTATGATGTCTCGCCATGTGTTAGAAATAATGCCGATGTGGCATTGACAAGGCTTGCTACATGGAAATTAAATGCGAACACCTACGCAAAGTTGTTCTATTCAGGTTATTTGTCGACGAACCTTGGAAATTTTAACTCTAACGTGCTTATTATAGTTTGGGTATGTATTTATATTAGATTCTTTTGATTTTGACTTATATTTTGGATTAATAGTCGTATAATCATTTTTGAGTAATTTGCTTTATCTTCTTTTTAACTTTGAGCTCAACAGGGTTTGTGATTTTTGGTGTAAATTTACATGGTGTTGTTGCCTATGGCATTTGAGTTTAATGATTTGAGATGTGTTAGTTTGTTCTTCAAGAGTCTCTCAAGAAAAATAGGCACAACTTGAGATAATTGTAACTTCATTTTTTAGACATCAACAAGAAAAAAACAGATAAATTTCCCTTTTCTGACATGAAAACTTGTATGATTCATAGTCTTTAATATATTGTTGGCGACTATATGAAAGATTTCATCAGGTAACGGAATTTATTACAAGTGAGAATTGTGATGATAAATAGAAATTCAGATTGATAACCCAAACTTCTGGCCTCTTACTCTCCCCCTCTTTCTTTTACCCAGGATTTGGGTTGGAGTTCTATTTCAAGTTTCATTTTCTGTTAATATGAGATATGTTATGCAAAGAAAGACAGAAAGAAATACATAAAAAGAAAGGATGTGTTTAGCCTTCTCATCATTCTTGATCTATTCATCCCCCACCCAAAAAAATAAAAATAAAATGATAAATTGAGTATGTTAAATTTGTAGTCAATGACTTGAGAGCTCTATGAGCTCTTTATTAGGGTTTTACACTATGCTAAGTTCTACCCTTGGTGCAGTTAGATTGTGCCTTGATTGCCTATATGAACTTTTAGTGGGATGATGACATGCTGCACAAAGATTTGTTCCACAAAAATGTGACTATATGGTTGGCTTTTAACTTGCATTTTACTGGTGTAAATTACAAATAACCAACTAATTAAGGTGTTGAAAGGTTAAGTGTTCGTTTTAATTGGTCAATGAGGTCATAAGGTTAACCCGCAGAAACAGAAATGAGAGTACTGGAGTTCCTTGCCTATTTCCAATCATCTACGGGTCTAGGTGTTCATTTTAGATTTTTCTTTTGTTGAGTACCAAATGCTTGTTAGCGCTTTCAAGCAGGCATTAGTTTTTGCTCCAAATTTCATGTAGCCTTGTTGTTTATTTATATGCAGGTGTAATTTTGATAGCATATCATTGGTTATCATGCCTCAAGTCGTTTCGCTTTCCTTTTCAGTGCTTTGATTGTTACCTTCTTTACTAAATAACATCTTCCTTGTTCTCAGATCCGTGGTTTCTCGAAGTGGGTGAATCAATTGTAAATTCTCTCAATTCATACACCAAAGTTGAAGGCGGGTTCGCAAGCATTAGAGATGTCAGTTCCATGCAATTAGAAGATCATCAACATAGTTTCTTCCTTGCTGAAACGTAAGAATTCTGTAATATCATGCAAATGTAAAGGAAATTACTTTGGTTGGACTATTGTGTTTAACATCTATCAAATTGTATATCAAATAATGGTTCTAGTTTTAGGTTTAGGACTTTTTTGCTTGCTCGTCCAATTATTATAAAGCAATATGTTTAATCCACATGTCAAGTTAATTTGATGTATCATCTGTATTTTTGTAGGTGCAAGTATCTATATCTTCTCTTTGATGATTCATTTTTGGTTGATCGCAATTATATTTTCACAACTGAGGGCCATCCTCTTCCAATAATGAGTGCTTGGCATGATAGGCTTCCGGAGACCTACATCCCAAGCAACTGGACTTGTGTCAAGGTGACCTTTCCGTTCTTTCCCACAAGTGTGATAAGGTCTTCATTATTAATTTATTATGATAATATTAACATCAGACGTCCATTTTGTTTTGATATGATGGACACTTATACTAGCAATTTGCCCACTAGCTGAAATCACACTGACATCTTTAAATCCAAGAAATGAATGTATTGAGAAAGATCATGTGACTTTGGGTCTTTTATTAAAGCATACTCCTGGGTTGTTGGATTTCCATTTTACTCTGTTTGCTTGGGTAGAAAATTTTCCTGGAAAATGTTTTCCATATTTTCCGACTTTTGATACAATGGAAAACAAAAGTTAACGGAAAAGTCCATTTCGGCAAAATGATTTTTACTTTTAAAAGGTGAAAAATATTTTTTGGACTAAGATCTTACCAATACCACGCCACCGCCGCTACCGCTACCGCCATCACCACTGCTGCCACCACCACCTCCACTATCACCGCAGCTGCCACCTCCACTACACTACCACTAATACAATCATTAGTATATTAGTCAAATGGAGCTTTATGGACGCGGCCAAACATAGGAATTTTCTACAGAATTTTCTGTTGCAAGACGTTTTCGGCAGAAACAAATGGATCATTGGTTCAGAGCATTGACAATTTCAGTCATGTCATTTGGAAGAAATTGGAAACTGCCAACATTGTTTGGCAATTTTATTTGCACATTATGCACAGGTGTTTCAAAATACGACAGTGCCATTTTTGTACTGTATGCAGATAGCAGCATGATTACTTAGACTTGCTAAAAGCGAAGCTTTTATTTCCTGCAGAGTGATACACTACCACTAACACAATCATTAGTATATTAGTCAAATGGAGCTTTAAGGACGTGGCCAAACATAGGAATTTTCTACAGAATTTTCTGTTGCAATACGTTTTCGGCAGAAACAAACGGATCATTGGTTCAGAGCATTGACAATTTCAGTCATGTCATTTGGAAGAAATTGGAAACTGCCAACATTGTTTGGCAATTTTATTTGCACATTATGCACAGGTGTTTCAAAATACGACAGTGCCATTTTTGTACTGTATGCAGATAGCAGCATGATTACTTAGACTTGCTAAAAGCGAGGCTTTTATTTCCTGCAGAGTGAACTGCAAGCAAAACGAGCGAGTGCAATGTCCATGCAAGTCTGTCCAGCAACGTCATTGCAATCTGGGCAGAGCGGTGAATGGATTGAGAGTGCTTGTCACATCCCTGATCTTCGTGATGATCACAGGTGCTTGGTAGACGAGGATTGTGGAGTTGATGCAATCACATGTAGGCGAAGATCGTGCAGCATGGCAGGCTACTGTGGCCTCTGGTTGTTCATATGAAGCCCTCCAAAACTTGAAATTCTTTTTGCAAGATGGAAATAAATGCAGATTCTGAGGTCCAAGACCTGCAATGCAAGGATAATTTATTCCGGGTATGTAATCTCTTACACCAGATTGATGAGAGAACCAAAAGAGATAACAAAATGCCAGTATTTTAGTACAACTTTTGTGCTTAGATTTTATTTCACAGCATAGGAACTAGTTTTTTTTCAATGTTTTGAAAAGGGTTTGTAATAACATTACTAAACATTGTGGTTAGATTAGCAGCTCAGAAGATCTAATTTAGAAGTGAAACTCTATGAAGTTTTTATTTTCAACACATTTTGCTTTGCTTTAGGTAATATTTGAAATGCTAAGCCGTCTCTCAAAATGAGTTCATCATACTATGTGGAAGGTAAATAAAATAGGAGGGGAAAAGTGAATAAATTGTAAGTTTGTTTGTGTTTTTTCCCCTCCTACAGATCTAACATTTACACCTAGAATACAAAAATACACATTATAGTTTATATCGATAATAAATTACATGGACTTTTCTTGAGTTTTGAGAAAAATGTAATATATTTCGTAAGTTAAACATAACTATGAGGTTGGGCCACCTGTCATCTGTTAAGGGTTCGCCCGCCTTGTCGCTTAGCGGTTTTCCTTCACCGTACATTTGGAGTAGATTAGATATAATTTGTATTTCGGTCCTAAAAAAATTATTAATTGACCTCTGCAAAATAAAATATATTTTTGGTAAAAAAGAGATGGCAGAATAGTTTTTTCATTTATATTATTCACAATATGATAGTTGGTAAGACGTAAAGTATATGAAATAATTTTGCAAGAGTCCAATGTAATTATACTAAATTTAGTAGGTTTTTTTTGTAAATTTTATTATTTTATTTTATTTTATTTTTATTTTTTTATAGAGTGGCTATTCGCTGAAAATGATGAATGCTGATTTTGTTAACAATGTATTTCTTCTTCTTCTTCTTCTTATTATTATTATAATCAATCCAATAAAAGAATGGATATTCAGTGGATATTTTATTTCACTTTATTCTAATAAACTAAACGTTAGTTAATAGTATTAAAGAAGGCAATATTTTAAAATCTTTTGTACTTGTTGAGTGTTTCTTAACAAAATCTGAGTGGCCTCTCATTTCAATCTTCAAGTGCATTGGTTACATAAAAATATGAATAAATTATAAATACATTTCCGAGATTTAATTAAAAAAATCTCTATAGTTTTGAAAATTTTATTATAAATTTCTAATATCATGACAAATAATTTTGCCTGTTACTTAATGTAGTGGTTTGTATTATATCAACAATCTATTTTAATTTTTTATTTTTTTTGAAATTTCCATTTTAACCTTAAGAAGGCAACTTATTTTCCCCCTTCTTTCTTTTCTTTCTTCATTTATCCATTTTCTTTTATGCTGTGTTTGGTTGGAGGATTTGAAGAGGGATTTGAAAAAGGAAAAAGAAAATGTGTGTGAAACTAGGTGAAATATAAGTATGTTTTATTCACATTTCATTTACTTTTTTCATTTCTCTTTCTAAATCTTTACTCAAATCTCCCAACTAAATACAATATTAACGTTTTCTTTTTTCCCTATTGTGGCCACCTACAGTAACCCACCACGGCCCACCAGTACCTATGGTTGCATCAACATGCCAAACAACCACAACACAACACCAATCTAGCCATAACTCCCTGTCACTCACCCAAACCACCAACTACATCACTACCCTTCCAGCAAATCTGCCCATCTCCACCATCATACCTACCACCTCTGTTCCATAATCCCAATGACCACCATGAACAACCTCGAACCCTAGTTTGCACATTGATATGTATCTACCTCATTTGCCTACCTACACTATGTACCTTCACTGCCCAAACAGACACTCAATGTTCCAAATCCCTCAAATCAAACACAATTCATCACTCAATGCAACCCCCCGACCACTGCAACATATCACCAATTCAGACCCTCAATGGCATCGATAAAAAGCGTTGGTAAAGCACAACCACTATTCGAGAAGTGAGGCCACGGATTTTGTCATGAAATAGGTTTCTCCAGTTAGTGCTGAAGACATCGATGCTTCCTATTTGCTGCACTAGTCCTTGGATCTCTTCACAGTATGTGAAGAAAAGTAAGAGGAGATCGAAATGCCATATCTTCTTGTTTGTGAGGTGGAGGTCTATAGTGATACCCTGTTTGCGCTGGCAATGGATTGTATGAGAGATAAAAAGGTTTTCTAATACTGTGTAACTATGTGTGTATGTAACTTGTGTTTTTATATATGGCATTTGCCTATATGTATGTTAGGTCTTGATTGGAAGGGCGGAGGAGGAGGAGACCAGACATGTTGGCATTCGTTCGGGTGCAAAAGGAGAGAAGGGTAATAAAGTAAATTTGTATTATGATATAAGGGTAATAGGATAATTTAATTAATTTTGTTAACTCGATTAAGGGTAATTCTATTTATACAACACAAATAGCTCATTACACCCTATATTTTCAAAACAAAATTTTTACACTTTTAACCCATTGTAAAATTACCAAAACCCACCTCAAAATCCTAACTCTAATTTCTTATCCCTACATTTCCACCATCTCAGCTTGGGTTGGGCATAGGGTTTTCTGACCCGCACAACCCGCCCTACCCGAACCGAACTGCACATGTATGGGCGGTTTCGCAAATTGAATAGGGTAGGGTGCGCTTTGAAATATATAAGATTTTCGGGTTGCGGGCGGGTTGCGGTTTTGAACTGCACCCGTCACAACCCACTCGCACTTAGCCAAATATATATATATATATATATTGAAAAAAAAACATGGACTGTTCGTTCATTATCTAGATCTATCTATTCTATCTTATCTATTTCACATTGTTCAGATTACTCTCCCATTGTCTCAATGTAAGCTTGTTCCTTTCTCTTGCTATGTTCACCAATTGATAATTGGATGTTTCCACTATTGTGATAGTACACTCAGTTTGATTGCATAGAAAATTGAAAAAAATGGAATAAATAAGGTTCAAAAATGGGATTTTGTTGTTTTTAATTTTATAAGTTTTAATTCATTAATTATTAATGTTGAAACATTTTAGAAAATTGAAAGAAAATGACTCGAAATAAATATTTTTAAAATGGGAAAAAAAACTCAAAAGTTAGTTTTTAAAGAAAAAAATCTAAACCGTAAACCACCCGCACGTCCGCAAACCCTATCTGCACAAACCGAAAACCACACTACGGGCAGTTGCGGTTAGACTTTTCCCCAAACCGCATAGGTGCGGGCGGGTCAAAATCGAACCGTAAACCGCATAAAACCGATCCGCGAACACTCCTAATCTCAGCTACTTTCGGTACCTCTCCCATCAACATCGCGTAGCCCTTTGCCGCTACAACATCATTTCTCCGTTGCCATATTGTCAAAACCATCACCACTATCACAACCACCACTTTCACAGTCTCACCGCTGCAACCACACTCCTTTGTTGCCCCACCGTCCCTACAATCACCACCATTGCAACCACACCCTAGGGTTTTCTCTCTCTTTCTCTCTTACTCACTTTTGCAGCAATGGAAGGAGGTGGGTTTGGTTTGTGATGGGGGCTAGGATTTTGAAGCTCAACAGATAGCTGGGTTGCGATGTGGCGATGACGAGAGGCGATATAGAAAGAAGATGGGAGGGAAAGCGATGAGAGAATAAGGATTGGCAACAAGGGATGGCCTAAGGAAGGGGTGGCGGCTGTAAGAGAGTTTGCTGGTGGGAGTGAGTTTGGAAGTTGGAGTTGGAGATGTTGGTTGTAGCGGTTGTGAGGGAGATCGTCGGTGGTGTTGAGTCTAGATGTTGGATCGAAGATGGTGGTCGTGGCTGCCGGAGGTGGTGGTGGGAGGTGGGGGAAGAGTTATGGTTTGTTTAGTTGTGGGTGTACAGAGGAGGATTGCAATGGGTATTATGGTAATTGTAAAGAGAGAATTGAATTTTTTTTATTTTTATTTTTATATTGTATGGTAAGAAATTCAGTGTAACCAGAAATTTTTGTTATGTATATAGAATTACCCCTCATTAATGGGCAAATTTGAACAAGGAGATAATTATAATTTTTAAAACTATAAGAGAAAATCACTATTTTTAATAAATCTCAAGAATTGTATTTGTAATTTGCGCTAAAAACAACTAACTCATTATCTTTTATAATTGAATATAATAGTATTATGCAGTAGGCAAATGTACTCTCCAAGCACGTCTCCAAAACAATTGTAAATAAATAAATAAGAAAAATACTCATGATCATGACTATTTTCTTTTTTTAAGGTATGTATAAATTAGAAAGGAAGACGAAAAAAATGTGCAAAATAGTGAAATTTGCTAAATATAAAGCTTAAAATTCTTCAAAGAGAAAATAGTTTTCTACCACAAAGTTATAATTTCATATTCAATGAAGTTTATAACAAGGCTAAAGAGTTTAAAAAAGATAAAAGGATAAATTTACAAAGAAAATAGAAGAGACTTAGAAATATATCATTGTGTTGTGGGAAACTATGTCGTAAATCTATATCTTAGCCACCTAAAATCAAAAAGGAAAGTGTTATTTAAAACTATAAATACTATATAAAGTGATTTGTGAATGATATTTTTATAATTTTAAATTACAATCATAAATGTTTTGATTCGAAATAAAAAGTTCAAAGAAAATCATATTATTTTGTATGAATTTATTGTACAAAAATATTATTTGTATAATATTACCCTATATATATATCCCCTTTTAATTTTATTAAATACACACATCTCTACTTCAAATGTCAAAAAAATAATTCTAAGATCATACAATGAACATGAAAAAGACCCAACTTTTGGAAGGTTGAAAATTTTATTATAAATTTCTAATATCATGACAAATAATTTTGCTTGTTACTTAATCTAGTGGTTTGTATTATATCAACAATCTATTTTAATTTTTTATTTTTTTTTTGAAATTTCCATTTTAACCTTAAGAAGGCAAATTATTTTCCCCCTTCTTTCTTTTCTTTCTTCATTTATCCATTTTCTTTTACGCTGTGTTTGGTTGGAGGATTTGGAGAGAGATTTGGAAAGGGAAAGGGAAAATGTGTGTGAAATTATGTGAAATATAAGTATGTTTTATTCACATTTTACCTACATTTTTCATTTCTATTTTCAAATCTTTATTCAAATCTCCCAACTAAATACAGTATTAACGTTTTCTTGTTTCCCTATTGTGGCCACCTACAGTAACCTACCACGGCCCACCAGTACCTATGGTAGCATCAACATGCCAAACAACCACAACACAACACCAATCTAGCCATAACTCCTTGTCACTGACCCAAACTACCAACCACATCACTACCTTCCAGCAAATCTGCCCATCTCCACCATCATACCTACCACCTCTGTTCCATAATCCCAATGACCATCATGAACAACCTCGAACCCTAGTTTGCACATTGAGATGTATCTACCTCATTTGCCTACCTACACTATGTACCTTCACTGCCCAAACAGACACTCAATGTTCCAAATCCCTCAAATCAAACACAATTCATCACTCAATGCAACCCCCCGACCACTGCAACATATCACCAATTCAGACCCTCAATGGCATCGATAAAAAGCGTTGGTAAAGCACAACCACTATTCGAGAAGTGAGGCCACGGATTTTGTCATGAAATAGGTTTCTCCAGTTAGTGCTGAAGACATCGATGCTTCCTATTTGCTGCACTAGTCCTTGGATCTCTTCACAGTATGTGAAGAAAAGTAAGAGGAGATCGAAATGCCATATCTTCTTGTTTGTGAGGTGGAGGTCTATAGTGATACCCTGTTTGCGCTGGCAATGGATTGTATGAGAGATAAAAAGGTTTTCTAATACCCTGTAACTATGTGAGTATGTAACTTGTGTTTTTATGTATGGTATTTGCCTATATGTATGTTAGGTCTTGATTGGAAGCGCGGAGGAGGAGGAGACCAGACATGTTGGCATTCATTCGGGTGCAAAAGGAAAGAAGGGTAATAAAGTAAATTTGTATTATGATATAAGGGTAATAGGATAATTTAACTAATTTTGTTAACTCGATTAAGGGTAATTCTATTTATACAACACAAATAGCTCATTACACCCTATATTTTCAAAACAAAATTATTACACTTTTTACCCATTGTAAAATTACCAAAACCCACCTCAAAATCTTAACTCTAATTTCTTATCCCTACATTTCCACCATCTCAGCTAGGGCTGGGCATAGGGTTTTCCGACCCGCACAACCCGCTCCACCCGAACCGAACTGCACATGTATTGGCGATTTCGCAAATTGAATAGGGTAGGGTGCGCTTTGAAATATATAAGATTTTCGGGTTGCGGGCGGGTTGCGGTTTTGAACTGCACCCGTCACAACCCACTCGCACTTAGCCAAATATATATATATATATATATTGAAAAAAAAACATGGACTGTTCGTTCATTATCTAGATCTATCTATTCTATCTTATCTATTTCACATTGTTCAGATTACTCTCCCATTGTCTCAATGTAAGCTTGTTCCTTTCTCTTGCTATGTTCACCAATTGATAATTGGATGTTTCCACTATTGTGATAGTACACCCAGTTTGATTGCATAGAAAATTGAAAAAAAAGGGAATAAATAAGGTTCAAAAATGGGATTTTGTTGTTTTTAATTTTATAAGTTTTAATTCATTAATTATTAATGTTGAAACATTTTAGAAAATTGAAAGAAAATGACTCGAAATAAATATTTACAAAATGGAAAAAAAAAACTCAAAAGTTAATTTTTAAAGAAAAAAATCTAAACCGTAAACCGCCCGCACATCTGCAAACCCTATCTGCGGTTATGAACCGCACCCGTCACAACGCACTCGCACTTAGCCAAATATATATGTATATATATATTTTGAAAAAAAAAACATTATCTAGATCTATCTATTCTATCCTATCTATTTCACATTGTTCAGATTACTCTCCCATTGTCTCAATGTAAGCTCGTTTCTTTCTCTTGCTATGTTCACCAATTGATAATTGGATGTTTCCACTATTGTGATAGTACACCCAGTTTGATTGCATAGAAAATTGAAAAAAAAGGGAATAAATAAGGTTCAAAAATGGGATTTTGTTGTTTTTAATTTTATAAGTTTTAATTCATTAATTATTAATGTTGAAACATTTTAGAAAATTGAAAGAAAATGACTCGAAATAAATATTTACAAAATGGAAAAAAAAAACTCAAAAGTTAATTTTTAAAGAAAAAAATCTAAACCGTAAACCGCCCGCACATCTGCAAACCCTATCTGCACAAACCGCAAACCGCACTACGGGCGGTTGCGGTTTGACTTTTTTCCGAACTGCATAAGTGCGGGCGGGTCAAAATCGAACCGTAAATCGCACAAAATCGATCCGCGAACACTCCTAATCTCAGCTACTTTCGGCACCTCTCCCATCAACATCGCGTAGCCCTTTGCCGCTACAACATCATTTCTCCGTTGCCATATTGTCAAAACCATCACCACTATCACAACCACCACTTTCACAGCCTCACCGCTGCAACCACACTCCTTTGTTGCCCCACTGCCCCTACAATCACCACCGTTGCAACCACACCCTAGGGTTTTCTCTCTCTTTCTCTCTTACTCACTTTTGCAACAATGAAAGGAGGTGGGTTTGGTTTGTGATGGGGGCTAGGATTTTGAAGCTCAATAGATGGCTGGGTTGCGATGTGGCGACGATGAGAGGCGACATGGAAAGAAGATGGGAAAGAAAGAGATGAAAGAATAAGGATCGGCAACAAGGGATGGCCTAAGGAAGGGGTGGCGGCTGTAAGAGAGGTTGCCGGTGGGAGTGAGTTTGGATGTTGGAGTCGGAGATGTTGGTTGTGGCGGTTGTGAGGGAGATCGTCGGTGGTGTTCTAGATCTTGGATCGAAGATGGTGGTCGTGGCTGCCGGAGGTGGTGGTGGGAGGTGGGGGAAGAGTTATGGTTTGTTAGTTGTGGGTGTACAGAGGAGGATTGTAATGGGTATTATGGTAATTGTAAAGAGAGAATTGAATTTTTTTTATTTTTATTTTTATATTGTATGGTAAGAAATTCAGTGTAACCAGAAATTTTTGTTATGTATATAGAATTACCCCTCATTAATGGGCAAATTTGAACAAGGAGATAATTATAATTTTTAAAACTATAAGAGAAAATCACTATTTTTAATAAATCTCAAGAATTGTATTTGTAATTTGCGCTAAAAACAACTAACTCATTATCTTTTATAATGGAATATAATAGTATTATGCAGTAGGCAAATGTACTCCCCAAGCACGTTTCCAAAACAATTGTAAATAAATAAATAAGAAAAATACTCATGATCATGACTATTTTCTTTTTTTAAGGTATGTATACTAAATTAGAAAGGAAGACGAAAAAAATGTGCAAAATAGTGAAATTTGCTAAATATAAAGCTTAAAATTCTTCAAAGAGAAAATAGTTTTCTACCACAAAGTTATAATTTCATATTCAATGAAGTTTATAACAAGGCTAAAGAGTTTAAAAAAGATAAAAGGATAAATTTACAAAGAAAATAGAAGAGACTTAGAAATATATCATTGTGTTGTGGGAAACTATGTCGTAAATCTATATCTTAGCCACCTAAAATCAAAAAGGAAAGTGTTATTTAAAACTATAAATACTATATAAAGTGATTTGTGAATGATATTTTTATAATTTTAAATTACAATCATAAATGTTTTGATTCGAAATAAAAAGTTCAAAGAAAATCATATTATTTTGTATGAATTTATTGTACAAAAATATTATTTGTATAATATTACCCTATATATATATCCCCTTTTAATTTTATTAAATACACACATCTCTACTTCAAATGTCAAAAAAATAATTCTAAGATCATACAATGAACATGAAAAAGACCCAACTTTTGGAAGGTGGTAGTGATTTATAACTGATTTGGGCGTGCACATCTATATCTATATTATATTATTATTATTATTATATTAAGTGTAAGTTATACTTGCTATCCAAATCTTTGCTTTCTTCTCTTTATGCCACATGTTCTTTATTTTCTTATTTAAAACAACAAAAAATAAATAGATGAAAAGAGTGAAACTCGAACTTTAGATCTTAGGTCTATTGAAGAAGACCCTTACTACTTAAGTGACATACACTATATAATAAATGTTTTATTTTATTTTTATTTATTTAAATTGTAAACGTATCACATGTGTCAACTATTAATTAGTAATTAAGTGAAGAGATATAAAATAGGGAAAACTACATTTTTATTCAGTATGTATTGTATGACCCAACAATTGAAGGAGGGACGTATTGTAGGGAGAGTCTTTTAAGTAAATGATTGTCTATTTAGTATGTATTGTACAACCCAACAATTGAATGAGGGACGTATTGTAAGGAGAATCTTTTAAGTAAATGACTGTCTATTCAATATGTATCGAAGGAGGGACGTATTATAGGGAGGGTCTTTTAAGTAAATAATTGTCTATTTAGTATGTATTGTATGACCAAACAATCGAATAAGGGACGTGTTGTAAGGAGCGTCTTTTAAGTAAATGATTGTCTATTTAGTATGTATCGAAGGAGGGATGTATTATAGGGAGGGTCTTTTAAGTAAATGATTGTCCAAGCAGGGTTTTTTTTTTTTTGGGAAAAGAGAACTTGAATAATTTTACTTTTTTGAAGGAAGTTAGTTCATGCAAAAATATTTTGGAGCTCTAATAGTTCTAATGGGGTGTGGGTCCTATTGTGATAGTGATGTTTGTGTCTTGTGTTTTTTTTTTTTTTTTAAGATTTTTCATGTCATCAGAGCTCATTGATTTAGAGGAATGGATCATTGTTGTTAGATCATGTGTGATTTTTTCATCATTTAGAAATACAACATGATTCATCCCACTAAAAACATCACCACTAATAACACTAATGTATTAAAAAAGTAAAAAAAAAAAAAAACACAACTCCAAGACCAAAACATCACATCATTAATGGCGGGACCCACTGCCACGTAATTAGTGGAAGCACTAATTAGTGCTCCCAAGCATTTTTCTTATAAATAAGTACATAATTATAAATGATTTGACGGTCAGACATCACATCTATGTTGCCAAGCATGAAAATGTGTCTGGATATAAGTTTACAACAATGATTCATCCCCCCTTTTCCTCCCACCCCCTTTGACCCCCTCTCTCTCTCATTGGTTACCTTTTCTTTTTCTTTTTCTTTTCTTTTTTTTCCTGCTCCCCCAACCACCACCTGCCACGTGGCAAAGGGGGGTGAGGGGGTGACCCCCAAAAGGGGGTCCCAAGCATTATTCATAAGTTTATTTGCTCATATCTAAATGTTAAGGGGTAAATTGCATGTTAAATAAAACATAAGGAGATGAGGTGTATTTTCTCAGAAAAAAATAACAAAAGTACACATAATTTACGCAATGATATTACTTATGTACAAGAGGTATAGGCAAAGGTGAATTGAAATTATCTATTTTATTTCAAATATTAAGGTCTCTTTTGAAACATTCCAAATAAGCTGCTTATTATTGATTTATTTCTATCACATCACATATGTATTTTCGTAATAAGCAAAAAAATTTAAAAAATAAGTTATACCTAAAATAATCTTAAGAGATAAAACCACACGTCGAGTAAATTAAATGAAGGTAACGTGTATAAGCATAAATAGTTTATATAATAAAAAATAATGTCATTCCTTTAATTCAATGCCTAAAAATTTTCAAATGAAAAAAAGTTGTCTAATCATGTAAATTGTTATATGAAAAAAATTAAAAAAGAGGTTAAAATGATGAAAAAATCAATTGGAAAAGAATGTCAAAGAGGCCTTGATTATAGTGATTCTATATTTTTGTTGGAAAAATATTAGAAATTCATATTTTTAAATTTTATAAATTTAATCATAATGATATGATAAAAGAGTTAATTTATTATTGGTGCGTAACAAATTAAAAATACCCATTATATAACATTATTGTGAGTCAAATTGTATATTTTTTTTATGAGTTTCAATTATTTTTTTTCATTTCTACTACCGCTCTGTTCCCCCCCTCCAAAAAACACCAAGGATCATCTTGAGTGAAATTTTTTTAAAGTTTCCTAGAGTACTACATTGTGTGGTTGAGATTTACTGGTAAGTCACATCAGAAAAATTGATGTGACTTGCCAGTAAATCTCAACTACACAATGTAACACTCTAGAAAACTTTAGAAAAAAATAACTCTAGAGGATCCTTGCTCTCAAAAAAAAAAAAACTTTTACACCCCATCATCAAATTTTATTTTTGTCATTTATTTTTTTAATTCTAGGCACTTTAGAAATACACCACCACCACTGTCCTTCCCCCAACACCACCATCACCGTCTTCCATTCCAAGAACGAGTCGGAGCTTTAGAGATTCGTCCATAGCGGTTTGATGCACCGCCAGCGGTTGTTGAAGCCGACCACCGCTCGTCTTGTTACCATCGGAGCATGACTCTGACGGCGATGTTGCTTCTAGTTCCAAGAAGTCTAGCACCGCCATTGAACCCACCGCCACGGCCACCGGCCGGCGTAGATTCGTCGAGAGAGAGGAAAAAGAACACCTAACCAAAGCTTCATCCAGATTCGCCGCCGATCCTCCAGATCTACCTCTCTCTCTCTCTCTCTTCTATGATCTCTCTCTATATGTATATATATACATATATCACCCATTCTTACAGATTGCACTTTTTAAGTTACGCAACTTTGAATGGGATTTGCAATAGAATGGGAGCTGAAGCATATAATCATGGATATATGTAACATATGCAAGCATTTTGATTTTGTGTATTTCTAAAGTGCCTAGAATCAATGGTTAAAGCTGCTCATGATGCAGCTAAGGAGGCTCTGGCCAAGGGTAGTTAGTTTTGGACGGTCCTGGCTTTTATTTATTTATTTTGATCTGTGGTTATCTCTCTCTGTGTTTTTTATCTGTTCAAATTTTGAACATTTTCTTAGATCTGTGGTGTTTTGTGTTTGATTCTTGGCGAGATATTTTTGCTAAAATCTCGTTGGAGAGATAGGTAAAGGAGTTTTTGTTGTTGTTGTTACACAAATCTTCTTCTTGTTGAACAAATAGTGGCTTAGACAATAACAAAGAATTATAACTTTTAATGAATTTTTGTAGGAACATTTGAAACATGTTGCTTGGAATTAAATATAAGTTGTCTATACTTTCGTCCAATTTCTCCCTTTGTTATTGTGTTCTTCATCATAGTTCTTGTTTTGTCAGAGAAAACCGAAGACTAGAGCAAACGCAACCATTAGAGAGAGTAGTCTAGTTTGATTGCTTGCAAAATTTTACAGATATGAGAATTTTGTATAGATAAAATTTGGATAGAAAATGTTCAGAAAAAAATATTGAGCAGATAAATTTTTGTCGGTTGTTGATGATGATGATAATGAGGAAGCTGATTGCAACAGATAGGGAGAGAGAGGTAGAGAGAAGAAAAGATTTCAATAGATGGAAAAAAAAAATTGAGTAGATAGTCAACAAAAGTCAACAGATAAATTAAGGAGTAAAACTGAAAACAAAATGTCTTTTAAAACAAACAAAATAACTTTTTACCAAACTATTTCACAAATGATAGACCTTGTACCCTTCTTAGTTTAGACTTTTCAACAATATTGCTATAACAATTAATATTTTGCACTTTTAGTTAAGTTGTAATATGGTTGCTTTGTTAGTCTGGAGTTAAATTCACTAATAAAAATTTTCATATAACCCTCACATGATTTTTTTTTTTTGACAAAAATGTAATTTTATTTGTTGGTAGTAAGTATACACTATAAAGGAAAGAAATATGTAATTTTACCTCTAAAAATGTTTCATGCGAGAAATTAGTGAAGTTAGCATCAAACTAATGGAAAGACAATATTACAACTTGATCAAAAGTATAAGAGGTTAACGATTACAATTGAAAAATGAGGGATTAAATTCAAATTCGATTAAAATTCGATTAAAGTGTAGGGGTTTGAAGTGTAATTTATTAAAGAGTTTTTCATATTTGTACTTATTTTTCTATTGATTGACAAATAAAAAATAAAATTCACAAATTTCATTTATTAGGTGACATGACTAAATTAAAGGTTGGTTTGGGAAGTTATTTTTTTAGTAGTTTTTAAATTTTTTTAGCTAAAATATGAGATCAAAAAAACTGAAGTGTTTAGAAATAATTTTTTGACTTTTTATTATAAAAAAAAAGTATAAAAAATAAAGAGAATAAGAATGAGAATGAATCTTTAACTTTATTTTTTTTTTTATAACTTTTTGATTTCTTGACTTTTTAATTTTTTTTGACCTTTTTAATGACTATTTAACTATAATAACCAATTGCCAAATGCATCTTAATTGAGAGGTTCGGGTGACTATCTTTGTAAGTAACTCCATTGGTGACTCCAGGGGGCGGAGGCAGTGTTTGCCCAGGGGCATGTGCTCTCCTCAAGTTTTGATAATTATATTGGTGCCTCTATGTATAGATTATATCATATATATCTTTTATAAAATTATAATAATATCCTTTCTTTAAATTATAATAGTCTGTTTATTATAAATTTTCTTTCTTATTACAATAAACCTACTAAAATAAGTCCTTTTATTATACACATTCAAAAGAGATGTACCACATACTAGTTATTACTTTATGGTATTGATATTATAAATTTTTATAGTCAAATTATTTTCATTCATAACTAAAATGACTACTATATATATTATAATCAAATAACACATCTTCAATTATAACCAAAAAAAAAAAAAAGAATTATTTATTTATTTATTTTTACAATAAGTCATAACTAATATCAAAATGAGTCATTACAAATCATTACTTGATGTATAATCAAAGACCTCTTCAATCATAACTAAAATAACAACCACAAGAAGTAATAATTAAGTTACATCCAACACTATAATGTGCCTGTTTGGTAAAACTTAAAAGCTGCTTATTTCAGCTTTTAGATTATTTTAAGCTATTTTGGTATGTTTGGTAGAGCTTAAAATCACCTTTTGTAGCTTAAATTAAACAAAAAAAGTGATTTTTGGCTGAGTGGCCTTTGGGGTGCTTCTGGATGGAGCTTAAGCGGGAAGCTAAAAATTGAGGGGCAAAATTACTTAAATGCCCCTAGTCAATCTCAACTATTACTAAAAATCCAATTATATAAACCTCATATTCTCAAACACTGTTTACTTCAGAGAGAGAGGAGAGGCGATTTCCGGTGGGAGATTTCCCGCAAGGAGGCGATTTCTAGAGCTCTCTCTCTCTCACGAACTAGAGGTGGTGGCTAGGGCATGATTTGCTCCGTTGCTGCCTCCGTCACCGAGGAGCGATTAAGCAAATTTAGAGATCCTAGGGACCCAAATCCCTAACTATTAAGAATACTTATACGTAACAAGAACAAGAACATAACCAGTAGATTTCTGATATGAGGATTGTATGTGTTATATATATATATATACACATGTAGGAGACAAGTTCACGAGATTCATGGAGGGGAAAGAAGGTTACAATGGAGATTCTCCGAAGAAAGTTGCTTTAGAGGATACCATTTAATCGAGTTCGTACTTTCCTCTACCTCCAATCATGTGTATCTATATCTATATGTTTGTATTTCTAGATTATTGTTTTTTTGGGTGTGATTTCAAAATGTGAATTTTTGTGGGTTTTAATTAATGGAAGATTGCTTTTTCTTTTTTTCCAATTCCTAACTTGTATGAGTTGATGTTGAGACGCTTGTTTTGCGTGGTGGTGGAGGAGATGAATGAGCTGAGAGAGGGTTTCTTGGAGATTACTGGCTGCGGCTCCGACAAAATCAGATCTAGGGTTTTGCAAAATTGTAATGAAAAAAAATTAAAAAAAGAAAGAAAGATTTTTTTTTATTTCAATTAACTTCCATTTAATTTTTTTAAAAAATATTTCAAATAATATTGAAATAAATTGTGCAATTTATATCCATTAAATAAAATACACAATTTAAATAAAGAAATAAATTGCACAATTGTTATATTATTAATTGTAACGAAAAAAAATAAAAATAAAAACAGAATCACAATTTTTTTTTTAAAAATTAAAATTGAAGAAAAAAAATTAAATACAAAGAAAAATATTATAACTTCTATTAAATAAATAATTGAAATTAATATAAAAAAATAATATATAATGACATCAAAACATTAATATAAATACAAGGATATTAATTGGTATTAATTGTAATGAATTAATAAATTAAATAAAAAAAAGTAATGATGCTAATTAAGTCATTAATTGACACTAATTAATTTATGATAAAAAATGAAATAATTTTATACTAATTGATACTATTAATGAAAATAATAACTTTTTGTAATACTAATTATATTAACTTTTGTTAATGAAATAACTTTTTTAAAATTAAAATTGAAAAAATGTCAAAATAATCGTTTTTATATCATATAAGGGCAAAAAAGAAAATTACATAGAAAGTTATTTTACAGCTTATCAATTAAATACTATTTTGCTGCTTAAAATCCTTAATCCCAAAGCTGCACCAAACAAGTTAATAACTTATCTTCACAGCTATAAGTTACAATCTGTTAAGTTATAATCTGTAATCACTTTTCCTCCACAGCTCTACCAGACAGGGCCAATATGTCATAACTAAAGATCACAAAGATCATAACTGCAATATATGATAGATATTTTTTTTTTTTGTGGTGTGTTTTATAGAATTTCTCTATTAAAATATATTATTTTTATCACAACTTATCTTCTTTTTGAATTTTTCAGTCTACCTAAAATAGTTACTCCACAATATTTGTATAAAATTTAACCTCAAATCCTTTACTTTAAAATTTCAATCTATCCAAATAAACTCATAATATTTCCGTTTAGTAATATCTTATTGTTATTTATTATGAAGAAAAAATAAAATTAATATTATCATTAATTTGTGTCTATTCTTCACTGAATTTCTGGTTCCGCTACTGGGTGACCCCTTTACGCTCTCAATTGAGAGGTTCGGGTGACTATCTTTGTAAAAAAAAAAAAATATTAATTAATTATTTTTATTTAGTTATTTATTTCTTTATTATTATGGAGCCCTTAGTTGTTGTTGGGCTTGCGGGTTTGTATGATTCAACTTTTTAAAACAGTTGATTGTATTTGTTTTAATATTTTTAAAAATGTAAGTATTTTTGTACCGATTAAAAAAAAATTAATTCTCCACCTTTTAATTCACGATAAAACAACTCAATGTTTTAATTAATTTTGAAGTTACATGTAAATTCAAAAACTTTTAAATTACCACAAATTCAAGCATTTAAGGTCTTTGACTCACTTATTACATCATTGTCAAACAAATCAAAAATATTAGAGATACCAAAGGTTCTACTAAAATTTTTATCAAATGTTTCACATGGTCCCACACCTATGTGAGACATTTGATAAAAATTTTAATAGAACTTTTAGGATCTGTACCAATACTCTAAATAAATTTAAAATTTTAAAGGGTAAGTTTCTCACATTTATTTTTACAAAATGGTGAACAAAATTAGGTGAATGAATGTGATATTTGAACTAAGGTGAATGAATGCGATAGATTAAGCATTTTCTTATGTATATGTTGTTAGGTTAAGTAAAAGTCAACTGTTGTCTGGCTTAATAATATGACCATTGCACGCCCAATTTTTTTGATCAAATTCAGTTTGCTGGGCTTATGGATCGAATTTATTTATTAAAAAAAATAATTTAATTTTTAGTAATAGATTTATTATTGTAAAAATATTTAAAATATATATAATTTAATTACGTATACTTTTCACATTATATTTTAATAAAATTAAGAACAACTCTAATCATGCTTTTCATTTTTCATTAGCTAAAATATATAAAAGAAGGTATATTCTTTTTATTTTTGTTTTACCTAAGTCATTTTTTTTTTAATCTATATACTCCAATACTACTATTTATTTTACATATCTATCTACACAAACTGTTTAAAGAGCCTTCCAAGCTCACCAAATGTAGTTAACCTTGAAGAATTTTGTTAAAATAACTATTGTAATAATTAGTTCGTTGGAGTAACTAAAGTAAGATAATATTAACTATAATAGCTAACAAGACTTTTGCAAAAAGTTCCTTGGAAATGTTCTATGAGCAACCCCAACCACGCTCTTTATTTTTCATTAGTTAAAATATAAAAAATGTATATTTTTTATTTTGATAAATTTCTTTATTTATTCCAAAATTATTTTTTTTTATTTTACCTATCTATCTATACAAACTATTTAAAAAACCTCTCAACACTCTTTAAATATAGTTAGCCTTCAAGCATTTTGTTAAAATAACAATTGGCTAACTCCTTTAAAGTGACTAAAATATGATGATACTAGTTATAATAAAAGATATGATAATATAATTTTTTTTGTAATACAATTAACAATTTTTCCAGTAATACAATTAACAATTAACTGATGAAAAGAGACAAAATGGTGTGTAATTTAAATTCTTAAAGGAGCACAATATAATTTTGTTAAATTTATAAGACTTAGTATGTATATATACAAGACTTTTTCAAAAAGTTCCTTGGAAATGTTTTATGAGCAACTCCAACCACGTTCTTTATTTTTTATTAGTTAAAATATAAAAAATGTGTATTTTTTATTTTGATAAATTTCTTTATTTATTCGAAAATTATTTTTTTTATTTTACCTATCTATCTATACAAACTATTGGAAAAACCTCTCAACACTCTTTAAATATAGTTAGCCGTCAAGCATTTTGTTAAAATAACAATTGACTAACTCCTTTAAAGTGACGAAAATATGATGATACTAGTTATAATAAAAGATATGATAATATAATTTTTTTTGTAATACAATTAACAATTTTTCCAGTACTGCAATTAACAATTACCAGATGAAAAGAGACAAAATGGTGTGTAATTTAAATTCATAAAGGAGCACAATATAATTTTGTTAAATTTATAAGACTTAGTATGTATATATATATTTAAATTGTACGGGAGGCATTGTACTTTACCCATGTAATTTTATACAACACCTTTGACTAGTTAATTTTTTAACAAAAATTATATCTATATTATTATAATTAGAGTTTAACCAAGGACACTTGGTTTAGAAGTCTAATTTTAAAATTTTTGGAGTAATTATTTTAAATTTTATTCTTTTTGACCCATAAGGATAAAAATAATTTGAAAGGCAATATTGTCCCTACACATCTATCTATCTATCCTCTACATATTTGTCTATTTGTCCATATTACTACTGCTGGTTGCCGTTGACCTCTAACACTGATGAGTTTTCTAGTGAGTCTTCGGTGACTAGCCAGCGACGATAGTCGTCAGTCGGCAATGCTCAATGATTGACTACGACAGCGTGTGAGAGTGTAATACAAGGATCACAATATATATATATATATATATCTTTCAAAATAATGATTTTTACTTCTCACTAATATATTTTATTAATCACATCCTTAAAATAAAAACAAAGCAATCAATAAACTACCATATACACTCACAAATGGATTTATCACTGATTACAATTTTATCATATGAAGATAAATTGAGTGAGTGAGTGAGACTTAACATTTGACCTCTATAAAAACCAACCCGACTGGTGATTTTCGGCGCTTCTCCAATGAGACGGAAAAATATTTTGAAAGTGTAAATTGACTTTTTTTTTTGCCTAGAAGAGGAGTTTGAAAGCTTCTCCCCTAATTTCTAGTATAGATTTTTAAATTTTTAACACCTACAATAGTCCTCTCTTCTTTCAATTCTCCTTCCTTACTGTTGTGGGTACTCTTTTTTTTTTTTCAATTCTGACTTTCAACGGTGATCGATCTACAAGAATACAGTGGTGGCAGTGGTGGAGTTGAGTAGCGGCGACAGGGATGATGTCGATGGTGACGGTGGGGTTGATGGCGGCTGCTAATGTTTTTGCTAATTCTGTTGTTTGTTGTTATAATTTCAGTAGATTTTTTTTATTTGATCATCTGTTTTTTTCTTTTTATTGTTTTTTATGATGTTTACTTATTTGACCTCTATTTTTTAAGTTATCTGCACAATTATGTCATCTCTTTTTGACCTTTAATATATAAATCCACGAGCAGTACACAGTACAGGTTTTTGATGTGGGTTGATTTTTTGATTTTTTTGACTTTTTAGTTATTTTAGTTTGGGATTAAAAAGCTTTGTTTGAGATAGATTTTTGGTTTTTTTTGACTTTTGTGAGAGAAAAAATGAAATAATTATAGTTTGGATGTGATATTTTGTATTATTGAACTAAAAAGTTTATTTTATCTTTTTGTGACTAAAATAACAAAAAAAGTCGCCAAACGAAGGCACAATTGAAGTACATTTATATAAAAAAAAATGTTTATTCACAAAGTATACGAAATAACTCCTGAAGCTTCTGAGTATTCATCTAAAAATAAAACTAAAAATAAAAGCATTTTTCAAATATGCCGGTGAGTCGCTCGGCTGACCCCCCCTCAAGTTAATGTGTCAAACAATAATAATTAGCTTGTTTGGTTTGGATTTTCAGGATTTACTTTTACAAAAATTGAAATTTTTTATTTTCCGTGATTTTTTATTTTTACTGAATTTTTTTTCATATTCTAAGCAATTTCTAATATAAATACACTTAAAAAGTATAATATTTGTAAAAAAATCTTTAAAAAATTCAATAACATCAAAAATACAAAAGAAATATGATAATTCAGTATATCTTTCGTAATTTTGTGTATTTATTGAATTTTTAAAATATTTTTTTTATACTTTTTAGATACGTCTAAGTAATGTGCATCTAAAAAAGTAAAAAAATTTGCTTAAAATTTTAAAAATTTTCACCAAAAAAAAAAAAAAACACAAAAACAAAAAAATTAATTTTCAAAAAATTGAATCTAAAAAACTGAACCAAATACATTGAATAAGATTTTAAAATGTGAAATAAGGTTCGATTTTATTAAGGGGTTTTTTTTTAAGGTCCCTGGTATTATGATTTTATAGCATAAAGGATATCAAATATTTTTATAATGCCTAAGGTCCCTCAACAATATTTTCATAATGTCTAAGGTCCCTCAACCTTGATCCAGAGAAATTTCAGTCCAGAGAAAATTGGTCCAGAGAAATTTGGTCCAGAGAAATTTCAAAAAAATATTAATATGAATATTTTTTTTTTCCATAATCATATTTATTACGTTTTAAAATAAAATTTGATCAATTTTTGTAAATTTTAAGTATGATTTTCATATTTTTAAATCACTATAAATTGAGTTTTTTACATTTTATTTTAATAATTAATGACTTTATATCTCATAAATTCATATTATACTTGTGGTAATTTTTTTTTATTGGACTTAAATGTATAGAATTATTTTTTTAATTATTATACTTGTAGAAGCATGTGCAAATTTTAACTTGAATAGTGTTAAAAAGTAAATTATATATGTTAATGTAATCATATAAAAATTAAAAAATAAATTATAATGAAAAAAATTGGATAACTTGAATATTCATTCTCCTTTTGGATAACCTGTAAATATAAATAAAATAAACTAATCAACAAAAATTGACATGTATAAAATATGTATTAATATATAATTATAGGTGTTATGTTTTCTAGATATTTACAAAAAAATCAATCACTAACTATTATATATAAGATAAACATGATAAAAGTAAAAGAATAAATAAGAGTCTAAATATATATATATTTTTAATCAAGCCAAATAGATAATGATCACACTTATTATTATTATTATCATCATTTTCAAACAATGTATGCATAGACACACACGAACAAAATAGTTGAGTGATAGTAGTCGAATATTGCATAGGTCTTATAGTTTCAACAAATTAATAACATGTTCTTCATTTTCTCTCTTTTCTCTCTTTTTTTCTCTTTCTCTCTCTCTCTCTCTCTCTCTCTCTCTCTCTTTATATATATATATATATATATCTCTTACTTTCATTTTCCCTCTTCTCTCTCTATCCCTCTTTCCCAATTTTCCACTATTTTTTTGTTTTTTTTTTTTGCTTTTTCGAAAGAAACAATTCGGAACCGTTACGTAACGGTACGTAACGGGCTGTTATGGCCGTTACGGCAGCCGCTATGGCGATATGCCTGTGAATCTTCATTACACCGCAAAAGCGAGGGTAACGCATGGTGTCTACTGCTGCAACTGTTACGTAACGGCTGCAATCATTATGTAACGTCACATTTTGAAACCTTACTAATAGGGCTAGCTCGATTGACTAGAACTCCTGCAGCTCACTAAGAGGTCAGTAGTTCGAATCTCTCTACTTGTGTGTATGTCTTATTTCCCATATTTTAATTGGGACTTTCTCTCTTACTTTGAGAGTTTTTTTGTAAAAAAGTTTGTATTGTATTTGATTTTCATTACTATAATTGTAATTCATTTGGCTTCATTGTAATATCTTATAGGGCACTAGGTCCATAAATCTAAATTTAAATTTTCTTTGCTTGAAAGTCTACATTCTAAAATATTTTTTTTATAAGGACAAGTTTGTACAAAATGACCAAACTACCCATATATATATATATATATATGTATGTTATATAGTGCAAAAATAGGCAGATCATCTCTCTCTCTCTCTTCATCTTTGACGACACCACCACCGTCCTTTCCGCCGACACCTCTGTTCCGTCATCGCCTCCCACTTTGTTCCCCTTTTCCCTATTTTCTTG
Organism: Camellia sinensis; assembly: GCF_004153795.1. NCBI lineage: Eukaryota > Viridiplantae > Streptophyta > Magnoliopsida > Ericales > Theaceae > Camellia > Camellia sinensis. The sequence continues at coordinate 1,316,730 of NW_021025388.1, forward strand.
ATCTCTCTCATTCTCCTTTCTCTCTCATCCGCTCTTACCCTCCTCTGCATCTGCCACTGGCAAGATCACGCTTGATGTCGAAATCTGGTTGAAAAGTCAAGATCTAGTCGAGATCATGCTCTCTCTCTCTCTCTCTCTCTCTCTCTCTCTCTCTTTTCAATTTCGATCACCCAAAACTCCAAATCTAGCTGGAAAGTCAACTGCCGGCAACTTTTTTCTTGTATTTTTGGTAAAACAGATTGTATTGTTGAGGTATAAGTTTAAATTTCATGCCAAATCATTGATTTTGATGATTTAAGTTTGGAAATTGTTAAGGAAAACTGAATTTATTCGTAGTTGCAAGATCTAGTTCGTGTTAGGCTTTTGTGGTTTGAATTTATTGTTCAGAAGAAGATCACTTAGTTATTGAGATGGTTTATTATATTATTTAGTGTTTTTTGAATAGATCTGTTGTTATTGTATTATATCATTTTTAAATTTTTTTTTTTGGTTCTTTGGATTTGAAATTCTTCAATCAAGATTTTGTTGCGGTTTGTGTTTTTTTTATCTATCGTTAGGGTTTTTAGTTGAGATCTGTTAGGGTTGGTGTACGGGGGCGAAATATCCTCTGCTTTCCGTACTCCTTGTACTCCAAGCTTCTCTTGATGGCGTCTACCTGGCAACACAGAAACGGTGAGCTGCCCGGCGGTGGTGTGCTGGATAGACCCTCCGACGATCAAGTCAGTCCACTTGAAGAAGAAGAAGACTGTTAGAGAGAGAGTATTCTCTTTGGGGAAGAAGTTGTATACCTCTAACGTTCACCTTCCTGCACTATTTCTAGGCTGGCCATGTAGCCCCAAGATCGTGCGCGCACCACCTCTGTTGTCCTTCCCTGGACAGGTGGCAGTGCTTGCCTCTCACCACCTTACACGTGTAAAGATTTTGTCCTCCAACCAGCACATGCATAACTTCCAAACGGTATTGGTGCGTGCGTGCGTGGAGCAGATTTCCTCTCCCTCATGCCATTGGCCCAGGTGGCGCACTTAACCGGAGTACCACGACCGGCCGGTTCCTTGTGGAGGCAATTCTCCACAAGTACACAACCGAGCTAATAAACGCCGACCTGCCACTTGGCAAAGGGGCCAAAGTGTTATGCTTATGACCGGGCTATTTATGATTGGTCCCACCTGACTGACCGGTCATGAAGCACGCTGGACTTCCACCGTTCTTCATTCTTGATCACATGAAGCCCGTCCATCTCGGCCGATCGGTTAGGCGCATGCCGGCGCTAATCGCATCTCAAGTCTAGTCCGGGCTCCTTTTAGCTTGGTCATCAGACACCGCTGCGCGCTCGGCCGCGCCATAGCTCGGCCAGGCATTGGTTCATGTCTGGTCGGTCGACCTCTCCGGCCGTGCAAGTCAGGCCGCTGGGCCATGCAAGAGAGGAGTCTGCTCGGCGCCGTGCGGTTCGTCATGATCGGCGTTATCATAGCTTGGCCGTACTAACGTGCAAATCTCCCCTCGCAATTGCCCCTTAGCCCCATCTGACCTAGTCGTGATTGGGGTTACCATCGTGACCGAGCTAACGGATGAGTTACGCCATTACCAAGCCGAGCACGATTGGGGGCATACCTGTTGCCGAGCTGTCCCATTTGGTCGGCCATTTCCTCCATAGTCTCATCAAAGGTCGTACAGCCGTACTGATAGCCGCGTTCCCAGTGCCACGTGGCTTCACGCCATTGGGTCGTGCAGCCAGCTGTTCTGCATGCGAAGAATTCAAATGGCGTAGCCGTTTGGGTTCCTTTCCCCCTCTTTTGTATTCCAACGAAGGGCCTAAAACCCTTCACTTTTCACCTTCTCTTCCACACAAACCCTAAACCCTAGCTTCCATATTCTCTAAGAAATTGCCCTCACTGCCGCTGTATCTCACCTGCTTCCGTTTCTATTTTTTGTTTCTCGTGAGGTCACAACCAAGTTCGAGAGGCCCTGTTCTTGCATCTGGTATTTGGTAAGTCCTCCTACCCTTCCTTCATGTTTATGCTTGGGGCCATTAGAGTTGCTTTCCCTTGCTTAGATCTTGCACACCCTAGGGCAAACAAAAATAGTAGGAATGGATGGGGATTTCGTGCCCCTTGTTTCTCCTGGGTTCGAACGAGTTTGTCCTATTTCTGGGATGAACAGTTTGAATCTGGGTAGAATCGAGCTAAACGCTCGTTTAGATCCATAAATGATACTACGGCCGAACAAAAAACTGGTTTGTGGCTTCTCGTAGAGGCTGTAGTCGAGCCGAACTACCAATTAGACCGGTAATAGAACTGAACGGGGCGAAAACTTGAGGTCATTACTTGGGCCTTGACCGAGCTAAAGGCTCAGTTAGTTCGTTAAATAAGACCCGACCGAGCTATAACTTTGTTAGGATCTCCATCTTGGACCTTGATCGAGCCAGAAGTGGAGAGTTAGAACCGAACTAGGAAATCGACCAAGTAGCCTAGCCGAGGTAGGGGTCGAACCGGCCAAACACTAACAATCCTTTCACTGAGCCAATTCCCATAGGGGCCGCGCAATTTATGCCGTGCTAACCCTTGGAATTATTTTTTAACATGCAGAACAAATAGGACCGACCAAGCCAGTCCAGCACTATAATTGGTGGAGCTCAAAGTTCGAGCAAACACACCAACATTTTTGTCCGAGATACAAGTTAGTTCACCAAATAAAACCGAGATAGATGGGCAAGTACCGATTCATGGTGAGCTCGCCCGGTGCGATGGCCGAGTTTCGTAGGGAGTACAACATCCCAGATGACGTCGTCTTAGAGCTCGCTAGGACTGACCAAGCCAGTCCAGCACTATAATTGGTGGAGCTCAAAGTCCGAGCAAACACACCAACGTTTTTGTCCGAGATACAAGTTAGTTCACCAAATAAAACCGAGATAGATGGGCAAGTACCGATTCATGGTGAGCTCGCCCGGTGCGATGGCCGAGTTTCGTAGGGAGTACAACATCCCAGATGACGTCGTCTTAGAGCTTGCCAAAAAGGGAGACACCCCTTGGGGGGATCTAGATCGGTGCCCCTTCACCGTCGTATCAATAGTAGAGGGAGGGCTCCGCTTCCCGGTTCAACCCTTGATCTGTGAATTTTTGAGGCAGACAAGGCTTTGCCCGACCCAAGTTTCAAATAACACTTACAAAATAATAAACGGGGTTGCCGAGCTGAACTGGAGGCTCGGTCTCAATCTCGGTCTGGTCGAAATTTTCCATCAGTATAGTGTAAGTAGAAATAAGAGTGGGCTTTGCTGGTACCTCAAAGTCAAGAAGGGCCGAGCAAAGCTAATAGAGGGCAACCCGGACAAGGAGACCAACGACGACGACTTCTTGTGGGTGTCCGGTCGCTACGAGGACACCGAGGCACCCATACCGGGATGGTATATTAGAAAGGATTTTGGCAGTGCCGGTGAGTCGCTCGGTTGACCGCGCTATTTTCTTTATGCATCAATTACCTTCCATGCCGATCTAACACTCGTCTTCTTTTTGCAAATAAGCACCTAGCAGCAGACTACCACCAGGCCAACCAAGAGGCCATCAGAGCCTTGCTGTGCCGTCCTGCCGAGGAGAGGGAGGCTTTGAAATTGCTCGGCTTCGAACAGACATACCACTACACCACACCGCGCAAGAGTTGGGTTACCGACTTTCTGCGTGCGCCAACCCCAGAACCAGATCCGAACCTACCACCGATCAGGCTTGTTCCATTCACCGCCGAGCAAGAAATGGCGAAAATCAGGGCCATCAAGTCCATGATCACCGGGGAAGAAGGCGAGTCCCAAAAACCAGAGGCAACCAGGGGGACATCCTCCACACCCGTCGGGCAACAAGAAGGGGCAGTACTGGCACTTGCCAGCGAGCAACCGGCTGGTTGGTCCAAGAAGCGGCCGAGGAAGGAGCAAACCGGGTCGCGTCTGGCAGATGAAGACTCTACCGATCGCGTCTCCATTGAGCTCGGGGACCAGACCGAGCAACCACAGACCGGCAAATCCAAGGGCCCAGCCACCCCCCCGGTCTGGGCGCCCGAGTTCAAATACCAGGGCCGAGCAGTTTCTGCTGAAGACTCTGTCTACGCGGACAAGGACTACTCGCTTGGTTTCAATTTGACCAAGGGGTTGATCTTGCCTGCTGATATGAAAAAACACGACGAGCTTTCCGACCTCAAGGTCCTCCGTTCGGTGGCAAAATCCATAGTGCTGGTAAGTTCTCCATTCTTTGCTTCAAACTGTCTGCTCAGTTTTTGCTCGGTTTCTCGAATACTCAAGATCTCTCGCTTGTTTTCAGGCCGCGCAAAAGAACTATTTGGCTCACGACCGAATGATCAAAGTGCGGCAGAGCCTTCGGGATGCCATTGCCGAAAACAAGGTTCAAAAGGCCGAGATAGAGAAACTTAAGGCCGCACAAGATGTAGTTGCGGCTGAGCGAGATAAACTGCGCTTGAAGGTTGACCGAGCTGAGGCGGACAAACAAAGGGCCGTGAAGTCAAATAAGGCCCGGTACCTCGCCGAGCTGCGCAAGCTGCGCGATGCCCACAAAGAAGAAAAGGCCAAAGCTGTGGACGACGCCGAGGACCGGGGATACGCTCAGGGGGAGAAAACTTATGAGCGGCAGGTCCAAGTGACCAAGGACATCTTTTTCCAATGCGGCTGGAAAGTTACCGTGGAGAAAGTTGGCCTTGGATAGGATTCTGACATGTTCATAAATCCACCTACGGCCTATATCCCGGTCTACATGCTGGCGTACTCCCAGGCCACTCAAAACCGGCTTATCGCAGAGGCACGGAAAGAGGCCGAGGAAGAAGCCGCCGCCGCACAGCAAACCAAGCAAACTTCTCCTGCAGCATCTCAAGATGCCGACGATGAAGAAGTTATTGACCGGGAGGTTGTCACGGTAGAGGGTGCTGATGATGAGGCCGAAGAAAACCTGCCCGAGCGCAATGTGGAGGAGGCCGAGCAAATTGTGCAAGTCGCCGAACAGACAGCTGAACTAGAATTAGATTAAACTCTGCCTTTATTTATTTATTTTTTTAATTTTTTTTTGTTTACTTCTTTCCTTTCTTTGTTTTGGGAATGTAACCGGGCTATGTCCGCCCTTATGTACTGCAACTTTCGCAATGAATGAAATTTTCGAACTTTTTGCCCGTTTAACTACTATTGCTTTTTGGCTTCGACGTGAAAAATTTCCTTAAACGTGTTCAAACTTCATCTAGCAGCTCGGCTCCTTGAAATTTCAAATGCACCTTTTAAAATGCCGAGCAAAATCTGCTCGGCTTGAAATTAAGGGCTCATGAACGAGGCCGAGCAAAATCAGCTCGGCCTTGATGGGTTTTCAAACTTTATAAAATTCCAGTACTTCAATGTGACCGAGCAAAAACCAGCTCGCCCTTTCAGTTGGGTAGATCGCCAACATTTCACTTCTGCCGAGCAATGTCAGCTCGGTTTCTCATTAGTTGGACAAAACACCAACATGCCAAATCTGGCCGAGCAAAGTCAGCCCGGCCGCTACATTGGGCAAAACACTAATGTTTCATTTAGGTTGGTCATGTCGCCAACATTCCCGTTGGCCGAGCAAATCCCAGCTCGGCCCATATGTGAATTGGTTCATTCGCCAATCATTTCTTTGGACAAAGCACCAACTGTTTGTGCGGCCTGTTTCCATTCCAGCGAGAGGAGATCAGTTCGGTCCCATTCAGGTCTGTCTCCTTGCCCCTGGCAGCCATAATTGTCTTGTATCCTTGCGATGTCATTGTACAGAAATGTAATACCGGACAACGAGAGGGCTAATTTTCATTACATAATATCGTGCTACATCTCTTACATCAAAATGCCAAGAGGCTCAAAGTTACATAAATCTAAACAACAAAAGCGATTACATCTTAAAAGTAAAAGACCTTAAGATTGGCTGCGTTCCAAGGTCGGGGGACAGCCTTGCCATCTGAATCTTCCAAATGGTATGCCCCTTCGCTGGCGAGACCAATCACCTTGTACGGTCCTTCCCAATTTGCATCGAGCTTTCCTTCACCCTGGACCACCGTGTTGCCAAGCACCTTTCTTAATACCCAGTCCCCAATCTTGAATAGCCTGGGGTGCACAGCCTTGTTGTACTTTTTGGAGAGTTCTTGTTGATAAGCCGCTATGTGGATCAATGCTCGCTCCCTCCTTTCTTCAGCAAGGTCCAGCTCCAATGCCACCGCATCATTATTCAGATCTGACTGGAAATTTTCAGAGCGGATGGTTGGCATGCCCATTTCTAACGGGATGACGACCTCCATGCCATAGGCCAAAGCAACTGGTGTTTCCCCGGTTGACCGCCTTGGCGTAGTGCGGTATGCCCAGAGCACATTAGGGAGTTCTTCTGTCCACTTGCCCTTGGCCTTCTCAAGCCGCTTCTTCAGCCCGTCCAGGATGGTCTTGTTTGAGGCTTCGGCTTGACCATGTGACTGAGGATAGGCCGGCGTTGAATTGTAAAACTCGATCTTCAACTCTTCACAAAATCCGCGAAAGAGTTTTCCATCGAATTGAGTGCCGTTATCCGAGATGAGGGCCTTGGGTATACCGAAACGGGTGATGACATTTCGCCATACAAAATTCTTCACATCCTTTTCCTTTATGGTCGCCAATGGCTCGGCCTCAACCCACTTCGTGAAGTAGTTAGTGGCGGCGATGAAGAACTTCCGATTACCCGGGGTCGTTGGGAGTGGCCCCACTATGTCCAATCCCCAGAGTGCGAACGGCCAAGGACTGGTAAGGGGGAGCAGTTCTCTTGCTGGCTGATGGATCTGATGAGCGAACTTCTGACATTTTTCACACCGGCAAACGTACTTCTGCGCATCTGCTTGCATGCATGGCCACCAGTAGCCTTGAGAAATCGCTCGGTAGGCCAAAGATCTGCCCCCAGTATGGCTGCCGCAGATGCCTTCATGGATCTCATAGAGGAAGGCCTCCACCTTAGAGGGGTGAACACACTTCAAGTACGGCCCGGCGAAAGACTTCTTATACAAGGCTCCGGAAGGGGAGAGCCAAAACCGCTCTGACTTGGCTCGGACCTTGTTGGCCGTCTTTTTTTCTTCCGGCAGAACACTATCTCTCAGGAAGGCGATGATGGGATCCATCCAGGAAGGACCCAAATCGGTGCAGAGTACCTCGGCTGATTCTGGTTCCTCAATGCTTGGCCGGGGTAAGAATTCTATCATCAAGGGGTTAGGAAAAGCTGTCTGAGCAGAAGCAAGTCCGGCCAATTCATCAGCCGCACTGTTTTCCTCACGATCGATTTGTTCCATCCTTATTGCAGCGAACTTCTTGATCTCTGCGCGTACCAGCGCCTGATACTTGGCCATTCTTTCGTCCTTTGCCTCATACTCCCCTGAGACCTGATTAACCACCAACTTGGAATCACTGAATACCATAAGGGCTGTGGCTTTCATTCTCAGCGCGCTTCTTAGTCCGGCAAGGAGAGCTTCATACTCAACCTCGTTGTTGGACGCTGGGAAGCCGAGTGTAATTGCCTGCTCGATGACCAGCCCGTTCGGTGAGTTCAGCACGATGCCCAGCCCGGCCCCATGTCTGTTGGATGCCCCATCAACGAAGAGCTTCCACATCTCGCCAATAAACAGCTTCCAGCAATCAGAGGGGTTCTGGGAGCTTCTCAATTCCAAGTCTCTGATCGGTTCATTCTGGTCTCTTTCCTTGTCTTGGTTGGGTTCATCATCGCCGGACTTTGTTAGTTCGGTCGTGCTCGTCCCTTTTCCTACTTGCGAACCAACACTTGTTTTTGTTGCCAGAACCATGGGTTGTGCTAAATCCGCACCAACCAAATCAACCGGGCATACTGGATGTATCCCAGGGGCAAATTCTGCCACAAAGTCAGCAAGTGCTTGAGCCTTGATTGCGGTGCGCGGTCGGAACTTGATGTCATATTGCCCTAATTCCACGGCCCATTTCAAAATTCTCCCAGTAAAGTCTGCATTTTCAAAAAGCACCTTGAGTGGGAACTCAGTTAACACAACTATTGTATGGGCATGAAAAATAGTGTGCCAGCTTTTCTTGACGCCATCATTAGCGCCAGCGCCAATTTTTCCAAGGAAGATATCTGTTTAACTCGGAGCAGAGTCTTGCTTACATAGAAGATCGGTAGGTGCTGGATGCCTTCAGACGGACCAATACCGCGCTGACCGCGTGTTGAGAGACAGCCAATAGAGGTACAACTCTTCGCCCGGCTGAGGCGTGACCAAAATAGGGGCTGAGCAGAGATATGCTTTCAGGTCTGCTAGTGCGTGTCGCACTGCTATCATCCAAAGAACTTGACTTCAAAGTTTTAAAGAAGGGCTGCAACGATCAGAAGACCGGCTGATAAATCTGTTCAACGCGGCTGCCATCCCGGCAAGATGTTGCACGTCCTTCGTAGAGTTAGGACGTTCTAGCTCTTGTATTGCCTTGATTTGTGATGGGTCGGCTTCGATTCCTCGGTTGGTAACCAGAAAACCCAAGAACTTCCCAGTGCCAACTCCGAAGGCGCATTTGGAGGCGTTCAGACGAAGCTTGTGGTGCTTTAGGATGGCAAACATTTCTGCTAGGTCGGCGAGGTGTTGAGACTTCTCCCTACTCTTCACCACCATGTCGTCGATATAGGCCTCCATTGTTCGGCCCAAAAGAGGAGCGAACATCTTTGTTACCATCCTCTGAAAAGTCGCCCCGACGTTCTTTAGTCCGAACGGCATGACTTTGTAGCAATATAAGCCCCTGGGAGTGGTGAACGATGTGATCTCTCGGTCCGGTCTATACATAGCTATTTGGTGGTAGCCGCGATATGCGTCCAGGAAGCTAAACCTCTGATGGCTAGCGGTTAAGTCCACCAGCTGGTCAATTCGAGGGAGGGGAAAGCTATCCTTTTGGCAAGCACGATTGACAGTCTTGTAGTCAACGCAGACCCGCCACTTGCCATTCTTCTTTGGAACCACCACCGTGTTGGATATCCATCGAAGGTATTGCACTTCTTCTATGGCCCCAGCTTCCAACAGGTTCTTCACTTCTTCCGCTACCACCTCAGCATGGTGCACGGTTGAGCGGCGTGTCCTTTGGATGACGGGCCGTGCATCAGGGAAGACATTCAACTGATGGCAAATGAAGCTTGGGTCAACGCCAGGCATATCGTAAGGTGTCCACGCAAAGGCCTCCAAATTAGAAGTCAATAATTTGACGTAATCTAACCGCTCAGCGCTCGACAAAGATGATCCCAAGAGGAAGAACTTAGTCGGGTCGTTCTCATCGATGCGCACTTCAACCAAATCCTCGACCGATTTTTCCTCGGCCTTTCTTCCTACGTCTTCAAGGACCTCTTTACCCTCGAGCCCCTCAATCATGTGGACGAACCCTTTGGCTGCTCGGCTGCCATTTACCGCAACGAAGCATTATTTTGCCATCACCTGGTCCCTCCAAACTTCCTCTATTTGTCCACTTGGTGCCGGAAAGCGCATGACTTAGTAGAAGGTCGAAGCAACTGCTTGCATGGCGTGCAGCCAACCCCTGCCTAAGATCAAGTTGTAAGTCGATAGAACTTTGAGCACCCAGAATTCTACTTGCTTTACGACCGATCCCGCTTTGACCGGCAAAATAATCTTTCCGATTGGCCATTCTGGCTGTGAGTTGAAGCCGACCAAAGGGGACGTTGCGGGGGCCAAGTCCTTGTCTTCCAACTTCATTTGTTTAAACGCGTCATAATACATAATTTCTACCGAACTCCCCTGGTCGATCAAGATTCTCTTGATGTCAAAGTCTTTGACGCGAAGAGTGACTACTAAAGCATCATTATGCGACATCTGAACTCTTTCCAAGTCCTTGGTCAAGAATGAAAGGATGTCCCTCTCTTCAGTCTTTCCCCTCTTCACAGCGAGCTGAACAAAGAGCACTTCCCTCATGTGCTCGGCCTTCTTGATCATCCCTCTCAGCTCGTAGACCCTGGCCGGTTCAATGATGCCGTGGATGACGTTGATTACACCTTGTGGGGGCGCTTCTAGGGCGGCCAGGCCGTTTGGCTCGGCATGGTCCGCTGGCGTAGCCTTGATGCCCCCATCTATGTATTGGTCAAGATGCCCCGCCGCCACAAACTCCTCTAAGTGTTGTTTGAGCGGCAAGCAGTCCTCTGTTCGATGCCCTCGTTCTTCATGAAAGGTGCAGCGATATTTTGAATTGAAGCCCCTCTGCGCGCCCCCCAACTTGGCCGGCCAACGAACGAAGGGTTCACCTCGAATCTCGCTCAAAATGCAGTAGATGGGGATTTTAAAGACCGTGGTGATTCCAGTCCGTACCTTTAATTTTCTTTTGGCATCCTCCGCTGCATCACGGGGAGTGTCAGCCCGGTCGTTTCGGCGGCCCTTGTTTTTGTCATCACGGTTTGAACCATGGCGCTGATCTTTTGACCGGTTGTTTGGGTGGTTATCTTCCTGTCCAACTGAGTGAACTTTCCCCGCCACGCTTCTGTCCGCCGCGACCAGATTAGCCTTCTCGGTCGCGGAGGCGGCATCATCCTCCACACGAATGTGCTCATTGATCCGCTGCATCAACGACTTCATGGTCGTGGGTTGATGCATCGTGAGTGAATCTCGCAGCCTATATCCGACTGGGAGACCCCGTTTGTATTGAGTGATCGCCAGATTGGTGGGGCAGTCGAGGATCTCATTGTAAGTTTCCTAGTATTTCGCATTATGCCTTCAATGAACATCCAGATTCCATCTTGACGCCTAGGAGGTGGTCGACCTCCTTCGGTGTTCGTGTGTTGGTTTTGAATCTGGTGACGAAGGCTTCCGCTAGTTGCTGCGACCCCTCAATACTCCCCTCCGAGAGCCTTTCAAACCACTTCAAACCCAGCTCTCCCAAGCTTGCTGGGAATATGAGGCACATCAAGGCGTCGTTGTACCGGTGGCCAGCCATTACTTGCCGGTAATGGCTCACATGCATGTACGGATCCGTCTTGCCGTCGTACAAAGTGTACTTTGGCAGGTGGAATCCGGCGGGGAGTGGTGTACTCTCAATCTCTGGAGATAGCGGCGTGGCTGTAAGTCGTGCCAGCTCTTTGTCCACCAGCGCAGGGACTATCGCTTTGGGGGCTGGCATCGCCACTTCCTCACTACAAAGAACTGGAGCGCTCAACCTCTGCAATGCCGGCACTCTCTGGGCCTCCCGACGGCGTGCCCTCTCCTCCAATACATCCCTCAAGTCCCTGGAACGTGTGGAGAAAGAGGATCGCGACGTTGACGTCGGGCGTGAGGGGCGGTAAGTGCTGTCGCGAGAGAGGGACCTGCCCTCTCTTTGGTCGGAATCTCCAACCCCATAGTTTCTGGTGATGGAGAGAGAGTGAGTCCTCCCTTGGCGGCGACTACTACAACGAGGAGACGGGGTGCGCTCACTGAGGTTGCCCTCTCCAGCAACACCCTTCCCTTTAATCTGGCGTTTCAGCAGCTCCATCTCCGCCGCCATCTTGCGAATGAGGGTGTCTTGGTCCTGGAGTTTGTGCTCCAAGCGCTGCGCATGGGACTCCCCCTGGCGTTGGCGGCCCTTTGGACTCTGCGAGCGATCAGTACTCCTCCCGCGTTTGTCTCGCGCACCTTACGAAGGAGTCTCTAGGCCTGCCATGGCTGGAATATTCGGAGGACCTTCTCTCAAGCAGACGTACTCAGGTGTGACGCCATCGACGATGGACAGTGGGGCTTCGCCATTGTTGGCCATGGAAATGGTTGAAGAAGCTCAAAGAACAAGGGTTGAGTATCAAAGGATTCCCACAGACGGCGCCAATTGTACGGAGGCGAAATATCCTCTGCTTTTCGTACTCCTTGTACTCCAAGCTTCTCTTGACGGCGTCTACCTGGCAACACAGAAACGGTGAGCTGACTGGCGGTAGTGTGCCAGATAGACCATCCGACGATCAAGTCAGTCCACTTGAGGGAGAAGAAGACTGATAGAGAGAGAGTATTCTCTTTGGGGAAGAAGTTTCATACCTCCAACGTTCGTCCTCCTCCATATTTCAAGGCTGGCCATGCAGCCTCAAGATTATGCGCACACTACCTCTGTTGTCCTTCCCAAGATAGGTGGCAGTTCTCGCCTCTCACCACCTTACGCGTGTAAAGGCTTAGTCCTCCCACCAGTACACGCAGAACTGTCCAACGGTATTGGCGCATGCTTGGAGCAAATTTCCTCTATCCCTCACCCCATTGGTCCAGGTGGCACACTCGACCAGAATACCACGACCGGCCTATCACTTGTGGAGAGTTGCCATCACATGCACACAACCGCCTCCGGCTAGCTCACGTTTGTGTTTTCAGGTGATAAAGCGACGACGTATAGAGAAGCGCAGACTTGATCAACAGGATTATACGAGAATGTTTATTTCTTTCCATCAACAGGATTTTTTTTTTTCCATCTCAATATTTGAAGTCACAAAGATCTCATGGCAAAAAAAGTATGGTGACAGTCACAGTGGCTTGTGTTGTTGAAGTGTCATTAGTCATAATCTCCTTACATGGTTGGTTATGTGAAAGAGAAAAGGTAAACAGAATTACATGTTTTATGATAAAGACTATGACTACATCATGCCATCATGTTCATATATTTTGTATATTCAGTTGTCCTCTTGGATAAGCATATTTTGTTGATATGAATACACAATAATATGCTTATATCCAATTTGGTAAAAATGAGTTATATTTTTAATTTTGAAGACACGTACAAATAGTTTTCAAAATTGTTGTAACAAAAAAAATTATTATTTTCATAAAAAAAAGTCTTCGGGCTTGTTTGATTTGTTTGTCAGAAAAATTTTTGAGAAAAATAATCTATAAACAAATTTTCAAAAGTAATTAAACCAAACAAATTTTTTCAAAAAAAATCTCAAAATTTTGTTTGGTTACCTACTTTCCAAAATCACTCACTCTCTCTCATACACATCAAATCAATCATTTTTTTTAAAACTCTCTCTCCAAAACAATTTTTCAAAATCATTTCTGAAAAAAGGCAAACCAAACAAGTTTTCATACTTTTTATCTCAAAACTACTCTACAAACACAAACCAAACACATCATTTGTCTCTCATCACTTCTTTCACCCATCCCATCTAATCGCCGTCACTAGTAATCACCTCTGGCCATTGCCTCTTGTTCATAATAACTTCCTACAAACACAATTACCTCTGACCACCATCTCTCCCTCTCTATCACCTCTCACCAAAAATCTCTTTAAGCCACCAGTGGTTGGCAACGACATTTATCCACCCCTATCATAAGTGTGTATCAAATATTGTTTTTCCTCTTTCACCCAAAAATAACATAATTGTGTTTAATATTTTTTATAAAACCACAATTGCGAACATTACCGAGCCACACTTTAATCCAACATGTGATGTAATTCTATGCAAACATCACAACTAGTTTGTTATTCCTTTCAATTTCCTCTAATTTTTTTTTTTCTCTACAACCAATGGACCAAATGCAGGTTTTCGTAAATACTTGCATTGCCCTAATATTTACCATGTTACAGTACAGGAAAGAGAGGACAACACAAATTTTTGTTTAGTTCCAACAATAGTACAAGATCCTTTGAGACCTCCTCAAGCCAAAAGTTATTTGATGAAAGTGGAACAAATGCATATTGAGAGGGTAATTTTTGTGAAAATTGGGCCGAGCTAGGAGATGGTCATTATGGCCCACAGTACGAAGGGCTGGGTAAAAAGGCCGTAAAGTTACTCCGGCCCAAGAGAGGTACAAAATTACTCCGGCCCGAGAGAAATGTAAAGTTACTCCGGTTTTTAAGCGACTTGGAGTTAGGCCGGTCTCAGAGTTAGCCCGGTCATGGCATATTGTGGTTAGAACGGTCAGAAACTTGCTACTCGGTAGCTCGGTCTAAACGCACCATGGTTTGTACATGAGAGAACCGAGATAAGGTGTAGCAAAAGGAAGAACCAAACTAAGGATAGTTCAGCCTACTTTGTGGCTCAGCATAGCCAGTATTACATCGGTCATGTTGGAGTTCGACCATGGTAAAAACCATCTCACTTGGTTTAAGCAGTGAGGGGGGTGTTCAAGGATAAGTATTATCCTTTAGGAGGTTAAATCCTAGGAGGACTCTACATGGAGGAGTAGAAGTTCTACTAGGATTATGCCACACGAAACCTATAAAAGCTCACAAACATCACCTTTGAAGGGGTAACACACAACTTTGCTTTCTGAATATACAGAGCTTTTGTCTATTTGTCAAACTTGCTGACTTAGGCATCGGAGAGGTTTCCGGCACACACCCGCCGGCTAGCTCACGTTTGTGTTTTCAGGTGATAAAGCGACGACGTATAGAGAAGCGCAGACTTGATCAACAGGATTATACGAGAATGTTTATTTCTTTCCATCAACAGGATTTTTTTTTTTCCATCTCAAAATTTGAAGTCACAAAGATCTCATGGCAAAAAAAGTATGGTGACAGTCACAGTGGCTTGTGTTGTTGAAGTGTCATTAGTCATAATCTCCTTACATGGTTGGTTATGTGAAAGAGAAAAGGTAAACAGAATTACATGTTTTATGATAAAGACTATGACTACATCATGCCATCATGTTCATATATTTTGTATATTCAGTTGTCCTCTTGGATAAGCATATTTTGTTGATATGAATACACAATAATATGCTTATATCCAATTTGGTAAAAATGAGTTATATTTTTAATTTTGAAGACATGGAAAAATAGTTTTCAAAATTATTGTAACAAAAAAAATTTAGTTTTTTCATATAGAAAATAACTTCTCATCCGCTTCTTTTTGTCTTTGTCTCCTATCACTACTTTTATCGATCACATCTAATTATCGTCACTAACAATCACCTTTGACCGTCACCTCTGGTTCAAAATGACTTTCTACAAATAATAGTTACATCCGACCACCATCTCTCCCTCTCAATCACCTCTCACCAAAAATCAATTTATGCCACCAGTACTGCCAATGGTTGGCAACCACATTTATCCACCCTTATCATAAGTGTGTACCATGCATTTTTTTTTTCCCTTTTTCACCCAAAAATAACATAATTATGTTTAATATTTTTTATAAAAACATAATTGCAAACATTACCGAACCACACTTTAATCCAACATGTGATGTAATTCTATGGAAACAACACAACTAGTTTGTTATTCCTTTCAATTTCCTCTGATTGTTTTTTTTCTCCACAAACCAATGGACCAAATGCAGGTTTTTGAAAATACTTGCATTGCCCTAATATTTACCATGTTCAAGTACAGGAAAGAAAGGACAACACAAATTTTTGTTTAGTTCCAACAATAGTACAAGATCCTTTGAGACCTCCTCAAGCCAAAAGTTATTTGATGAAAGTGGAACAAATGCATATTGAGAGGGTAATTTTTGTGAAAATTGGGCCGAGCTAGGAGATGGTCATTATGGCCCACAGTACGAAGGGCTTGGTAAAAAGGCCGTAAAGTTACTCCGGCCCAAGAGAGGTACAAAATTACTCTGGCCCGAGAGAAATGTAAAGTTACTCCGGTCCGGAAGCGACTTGGAGTTAGGCCGATCTCAGAGTTAGCCCGGTCATGGCATATTGTGGTTAGAACGGTCAGAAACTTGCTACTCGGTAGCTCGGTCTAAACGCACCATGGTTTGCACATAAGAGAGCCGAGATAAGGTGTAGCAAAAGGAAGAACCGAACTAAGGATAATTCGGCCTACTTTGTGGCTCAGCATAGCCAGTATTACTTCGGTCATGTTGGAGTTCGGCCATGGTAAAAACCATCTCACTTGGTTTAAGCAGTGAGGGGGGTGTTAAAGGATAAGTATTATCCTTCAGGAGGTTAAATCCTAGGAGGACTCCGCATGGAGGAGTAGAAGTCCTACTAGGATTGTGCCACATGAAACCTATAAAAGCTCACAAACATCACCTTTGAAGGGGTAACACACAACTTTGCTTTCTGAATATACAGAGCTTTTGTCTATTTGTCAAGCTTGCTGACTTAGGCATCGGAGAGGTTTCCGGCACACACCCGCCGGCTAGCTCACGTTTGTGTTTTCAGGTGATAAAGCGATGACGTACAGAGGAGCGCAGACTTGATCAACAAGATTATACGAGGAGGTTTATTTCTTTCCCGTACAATTGGCGCCGTCTATGGGAAAAACAGACAGGGCAAAACCTCTTGATCAAGCTTTACCTCTTGAGGAACAATGGCGCACAATGAAGAGTTACCACAGTCTGCCATTGACGGGCAAACACCAGATAGGGTGGCCAGGCGTGAAGGATTACCTTCTATCCCCCTCATGGCGGACTTGGAACCCCAACGTCACAATGCCAGGAGAGATACTAGGGGGAGGCGGACTCACAGCCCCCGTCGCTCTCATTCACAAAGTCCTGACAGGCAAAGGCGGAGGATTGATCCTCAAGTTCTGGAGGACCGCGTGAAGGAGCAAGACGAATTAATAAGGAAGATGGCGGCCGACATGGAAGCCTTGAAGCGCCAGATGAAGGAAAAAAGAGTGGCGACAGGAGAGGGGCGCAAAAACGAGACGTCCCCTCGCCGCTCAGAAGACCATGGAAGACATCCAACACCGTCACAAGCAGAAAGTAGAAGCCTCAGGACAGGCGATACTCAGTCTAGAACCTCCAGAACTCGTTACTCCAGGTCTGAGAGAACGAGATCATTGAGGTCTTACACAGAAGGGAGTACCTACCGACCCTCACACTCGCACCAAACATCATCCAAACAGACGGAGTTGCCCAAATCATCCGATTTGCGGATCATGTTGGAAGAAAAGGCACGATGGAAGGAGGACACCAGGGCGCGTGACCCTCGTAGAGTTTCTGCCCTTCAACGTTTGGCTCCTCGATCGCATGGAAGCGTCGAGGTTGGAATGCCATTACCACGCCCTGCCTACGAACCAACGGACAAAGCATTAGCGAGGTTGCAAACCTCGCCGTTCGTTCCGGCAATCGAAAACGCACCCCTACCTACAGGCTTCCTTCAGCCCAAATTCACTACGTACGAGGGGAAGATGGACCCCTACATTCACCTAAGCCACTTCCGCCAGGTTATGGCGGTATATCGGCGAAACGAGGCTCTAATGTGCATCCTCTTCCCGTCAAGCCTTGGCGATCTAGGCTTGACTTGGTTTGAAAAACTTCCAGAAGGCAGCATAGCCTCCTGGGCGCAATTGGCGGAGGCGTTTGTCACAAGGTTCAGAACAAACACCAAAACCCCGGTGGAGATTGACCAGCTACTCTCCATCGACATGGGCGAAAAAGAGACATTAAGGTCCTACAATAATAGTATAAAAGAGGCCTTCCAGTCGGGAACAGACTAAGGGACTCAATCACCATGACACCACTCCTCACCATGGAAGCCCTGATGGAAAGGGTGCATCAGCACATCAGGGTAGAAAAGGATGGCACACGTGCCAAAACAAAATCTGGCACAACCACAGTACCAGAAAAGAAGACCTCAACAAAAGGTCAATGCAGTAGATCGACAGAACAGAAACGGACGTGGCAGGCGAGACAACGGAGAGGACCAGGATAAAAGATGGCTGAGGGTCCGCACGGCCATAACCACAGTATTCAAGAAACCGATCTATCGGATTCTGAGCGAAGTACGCGATGAGCCTTTCGTCAGGTGGCCAGCTAAGCTAGGAGAAGCACAGAAAAACTATGATGAAAGATCGCGATGCACCTTCCACAAAGAAAAGGGGCACCGCACTGAGAATTGCATGCCATTAAAACAGCATTTGGAGGAGTTAGTGGCAGCCAGCCACTTGGATAAATACATTGAAGGAGGAACGCAACCAGCCCCCCAGGACCATAATAACCCCAACGGGATGCCAGTCGACGCCCCACCTCAAGGCATTATCAATGTGATACATGGAGTCTTTGAACCTGAGCGTGTATGCGAGCTCAGAGGATCAATCAAAAAGGCTGAGCACTTTAGAGAGGTGCTAAGTGCCCAACCTACCATCAAGAAGGGGAAGACAGAGGCAACAAACGTCATGTCTTTTTCGGATAAAGACTTGGAACAGATATATTGCCCTCACAATGATGCCCTGGTTGTCACTCTCCGAGTCAAGGATTTTGACGTCAAGCGGATTCTGATTGACCAGGGTAGTTCATGTGAAATCATGTACTACGAAACATTTAAACAATTGAAGCTGCAAGACAAAGACTTGGCGCCTGCCGTATCTCCCCTAATTGGATTCAACTCCATGCCAGAATGGCCCGTCAGCAAAATAATTCTTCCAGTCAGAGCAGGAAGCGTGACGAAAAAAGTGGAGTTCTGGGTATTGAAGGTCCCCTCCACTTACAACATCATCTTGGGCAGAACATGGCTGCATGCCATGCGATCGGTGGCGTCATCCTACCACCAAGTAATGCCGTTCCCCAACGATACCGGGGTAATTGAAGAAGTCTATGGAGATCAGATCATGTCGAAGCAATGCTTCGTCACGGTGAATGGCAGCCGCGCTGCCACGGAATATGTTCATTCGGTGGAAGAACCAGAGAGTAATGAGCTATTCGCAGATGTCGGCAAAGCAGCGGATCAAAAAGCAGTGGAGGACTTGGTAGAGGTAAAAATAGATGAAAAGAACCCAGATAAGTTCTTTTCGCTCGGTTCATCGTTGTCCAGCACTGAGAGATTAGAGGTCTTGGAATTCTTAACCTCTAACATCGAAGTGTTCACCTGGACACCCTACGACATGCCAAGCATTGATCCAAACTTCATCTATCACCAACTCAATGTCCACCCATCCGCCAGACCAGTCATTCAGCGCACTCGCAGATCAGCACTTCACCATGCCGAAATAGTGGCAGAGGAAGTAGGTAACCTGCTAGAGGCAGGAGCAATTAGAGAGGTGCACTACCCAAAATGGATCTCCAACACAGTCGTAGTGCCAAAGAAGAATGGCAAATGGCGTGTCTGCGTTGACTACAAAACAGTCAATAAGGCGTGCCCAAAAGACAGCTTTCCTTTACCACGGATAGATCAACTGGTAGACCTAATGGCGGGGCACAACCGACTCAGCTTGCTAGATGCATACAGAGGCTACCACCAAATCACCATGCATGAGCCAGACCAGGAGGTCATATCCTTTACAACACCAAGAGGACTATACTGCTACAAGGTTATGCCCTTTGGCCTAAAGAATGCAGGGGCGACATTTCAACGGATGGTCACCAAGATGTTTGAACCATTGTTAGGCAGGACAATGGAGGCTTACATCGACGACATGGTGGTCAAAAGTAAGGATGAGGATGACCATCTCAAGGACTTAGGAGAGATGTTTGAAATCTTGAAGAAACACAAGTTGCGCCTCAATGCATCCAAGTGTGTATTCGGAGTAGGATCTGGCAAATTCCTGGGCTTCCTAGTGACCAACCGGGGTATAGAAGCAGACCCCTCCCAGATCAAAGCAATCCAGGATTTGGAGAGACTCTAAGTATGCATTCGGTGTAGGATCTGGCAAATTCCTGGGCTTCCTTGTGACCAACCGAGGTATAGAAGCGGACCCCTCCCAGATCAAAGCAATTCAGGATTTGGAAAGACCAAACTCAGTAAAAGAAGTGCAGCATCTCACCGGCATAGCAGCCGCACTCAATCGGTTCATAAGCCGATCATCAGACAAACTACGACCATTCTTTCAAGCTTTAAAAGCCAAGTTCGAATGGCACGAAGAATGCGACCAAGCTCTGGAAAGCCTGAAAGAATACATGTCCTCTCCACCATTGCTGGTCACCCCAATACCAGGAGAAGAACTCTTCCTATACCTTGCAGTCTCTTAGCACGCAATCAGCGCAGTGTTGGTCCGTGCAGAAGGAATTCAACATCTGCCCATCTATTATGTCAGCAAAACATTGCTGGGAGCCGAAATAAGGTATTTGCCACTGGAAAAACTGGCATTAGCCTTGATGATGGCCTCCAGGAAATTGGCACACTACTTTCACGCCCACACCATAGTCGTCCTCACAGCTTTCCCACTAAAAGCTTTGTTTGAGAGGGCAAACTTTTCTGGGCAAATTTTGAAGTGGGCAGTAGAGCTGGGACAATTCGACGTCAAGTTCCAACCTAGAACCGCAGTAAAGGCCCAATCTTTGGCAAACTTCGTCGCAGAGTTTACTCTTGGAAGTCATCATATCTGCCCAGTCGACCTAACTGACACAACCGAACCAGGGATAGAAGTTGACGCCGGAATAGCGCAACCCCTAGCAGAAGGTACTCAGTCAGACCCTAAGGCAGGCCAGACTAAAGACAGCCGGGAAAAAACAAACCAAGCTACAACAAACCAAGACTCACCAAAAAATAAAGACTTGGTTCAATCAGATGGCGAGGGGCCGACAGCAAGCATGGACCTTGAAGAAAACACCAGCAACATTCTTGACCCCACGACATCATCCGACCCTTCCACTTGCTGGAAGTTGTTCGTTGGTGAGATGTGGAAGCTCTTTGTGGATGGAGCATCCAACCGGCATGGTGCAGGACTGGGCATAGTCCTCATCTCACCAGACGGCCTGGTTGTGGAGCAAGCAATCAACCTTGGCTTTCCAGCATCAAACAATGAAGCGGAGTATGAAGCGCTTCTTGCAGGACTCAAATCAGCATACTACATGAAGGCCACCGAATTAATGGTCTACAACGACTCACAGCTGGTGGTAAACCAAATTTCTAGCGACTATGAAGCAAAGGATGATAGGATGGCCAAGTACCAGGAATTGGTCAAAACAGAGATCAAGAAATTCGAAGTAGTAAGGATAGAACAGATAGGCAGGGAAGAGAACGGCAGAGCAGACGAACTAGGCTTTGCTTCAATGGCAGATACCTCCATCCCTCATCCATTGCTCATCGACTACTTACCAAGACCAAGCATCGAAGACCCAGAAGCAGAAGAAGTATGCTGCGCCGATCTAGGCCCCTCATGGATGGATCCCATCATACTATTTTTGAAAGATGGCGTCCTACCAGAAGGAAAGAAAGAAGCCAACAAAATTAGAGCAAAATCGCAGCCATTTTGGCTCTCCCCATCTCTGGCATTATACAAAAAGTCATTCTCAGGACCCTATTTAAAGTGTGTCCACCCAAGCAAAGTGGAAGCATTCTTGTATGAGATACACGAAGGGGTGTGCGGAAGCCATCAAGGAGGAAGATCACTAGCTTATAGGGCCATTTCGCAAGGATACTGGTGGCCATACATGCAGGCAGACTCAGAGAAATATGTGAAAAAGTGTGAGAAATGCCAAAAATTCGCACACCAAATACATCAACCAGCTAGAGAACTCCTACCATTGACCAGCCCATGGCCCTTTGCAATGTGGGGCTTGGACATCATAGGACCACTTCCAATAGCACCCGGAAACAGGAAGTTCTTCCTCGCAGCGACAGACTACTTCACAAAGTGGGTGGAAGCAGAAGCATTGGCATCAATCAAGGAAAAAGATGTGAAAAAGTTCGTCTGGCAAAACATCATCACTCAATTTGGCATACCAAAAGCCCTAATCTCAGACAATGGCACTCAGTTCGACGGCAGAATCATCAGAGGCTTTTGTGAAGAGTACAAGATAGAGTTCTACAATTCTACGCCGGCATAGCCCCAAGCAAATGGTCAAGCAGAAGCATCAAACAAGGTAGTATTGGATGGACTGAAGAAACAGTTAGAAAAAGCCAAAGGCAAGTGGGCGGAGGAACTCCCTCATGTTTTATGGGCTTACCGTACTACACCACGACGATCAACTGGAGAAACACCATTCTCCTTAGCTTATGGCATGGAAGCAGTGATCCCACTAGAAGTTGGTCTCCCCACAATTCGAAGCGAAAATTTTGATCCTGACTTGAATGGCGAAGCCATACCTTTAGAACTCGACCTTGCGGAGGAAAGAAGAGAAAGAGCACTGGTTCACATTGCCTCGTATCAACAAGAGTTATCCAGGAAATACAATAAAACAGTTCATCCAAGACAATTCAAGGTTGGAGATTAGGTACTGCGCAAAGTGATGGGAAACACCTTGGTGCCCGGAGATGGCAAGTTAGGGCCTAATTGGGAAGGACCTTACAAAGTGGTTGGATTAGTAGGCAAAGGGGCATACCACTTAGAAGACAAGGACGGCAAGACAATCCCTAGGCCATGGAACACCGCCAATCTCAAGTTATTTTATTTTTAGTTTTTTTTTACGAGTATGTGTAATTTTCCTTTCTCTCAATAAAACAACGTCAATTCTTTTCAGCATAGTTGTTTTTTGCATGAGATTGTATTAGTGAGTTAGGAAAAATCAATCTAGAGGTTGGCTGGAAAAACCAATACCCCTCCTAAGCCCAGGATAAGGATCCAGGCTGCAGGACGTTTGGTCGGAATAACCAAACACTTTATTCTAAGTTAGCTGAAAAAACTAACTTAGAGGTTGGCTGGATTAAACCAACACCCCTCCTAAGCCCAGGATAAGGATCCAGGCTGCAGGACGTTTGGTCGGAATAACCAAACAATCTATTCTAAGTCGGCTGGAAAAACCAACTTAGAGGTTGGCTGGATTAAACCAACTCTTGTTACTCTTCAGCCGAAGTAAGTTTAAGGCTGAAGAGTGGTTGGCTGGATTTAACCAACTCTTGTTACTCTTCAGCCGAAGTAAGTTTAAGGCTGAAGAGAGGTTGGCTGGATTAAACCAACTCTTGTTACTCTTCAGCCGAAGTAAGTTTAAGGCTGAAGAGTGGTTGGCTGGATTAAACAAACTCTTGTTACTCATCAGCCAAAGCAAAGTTTAAGGCTGAAGAGTGGTTGGCTGGATTAAACCAACTCTTGTTTCAGCCCAAGTAAGTTTAAAGCTGTAGAATGGTTGACTGGTCTAAACCATCTATACTCCTCAGCCGAAGTAACGACCTCGGCTGAAGAGTGGTTGGCTGGATTAAACTCTTTATACTCATTAGCCGAAGTAATTATATCGCCTGAAGAGTGGTTGGCTAGTAAGCATAGATTGACAACTAAAAAATCGAAATAACACATGAAGGAAAGAAAGCAATCATTCAAAAAGAACAAGTAGAAACAAACCAACAAACCGACACAACACTGGACTCAAGAGAAAGTTTTCAAATACCATGTCCATAACAATTTTCATTACAGAGCAAGGGACTCAGCCCGGTTATAAGTGTAAAAAAAAAAAAAAAAAGTACAAAATCAAGTGAAAAGGTCTTCAAGGTCGGCATCAATATCAGCTTGAACACCGGTTGCAGATGGAAGATCAGTTTCAGTAGAAACAGGCAGAACGATGTCAGTCGACGGCTCAACAGTCAGGTCTTCAACCATTGGCTCCAACCGAACTGATTGATCGTTGCCTTGCTCATTTACTACCAGAGTGACAGTTGGTTCATTTTCTTCGTCATCATCATCTGAACCCTGCAAAAATTGTTGTTGGACAAAAGCAGCATATTTCGCTAGTGAGGCTGGAATGAAGTACTGCGGAGCATTGTAGACCTCGGTTTCGGGCCCACAGCCGAGCTGTTCCACAGCACTTCTCCAACCACACTTAAAGAATAAATCCTTTGCCCCTTCGCATTGCGGAATGTAAAGGCCCTCCGCCTTTTTGAAACCTTCGGCGTTGGCATCACCGACCTTCGTCTTCAGATCGGCTATTTCGGCGTCCTTTTTCCCTTCGAGCTTGACTAGCTCACGAAGGTACTTGTCTTTCATTACGATCAACGCCTTCTGTTTGTCAGCCTTAGCCGAGGTAACTAGTCCGGTTAAACGAGCTACCTCAGCCTCTAGCTCGGCCGTTTTTTGTTGAAACTTCTTCAGCTCGGTCGTTTTTTCTTCAACTTCTACCAAGGCCTGCCTCGCCGTTTTCCTGAGCTCCAATACTTTTTGGTGGGCAATTTGGCTCTTCTGAAGGGACTGAAATGAATGTGAAGAAATCAATGAGGAAACCGAACTGAAAGTTGGAAGAAAAAAAAAAATTTAAAGTTAGAGACAAGGGGCATCATACCAGGATCATAGACTTTGTAGCCTATCGAATGGCCTTCAGCTCGGTCAGATTCTGGTGGTGTTCCATGTCTGCTGGAAGGCAAACACTCTTGGCAAGATTGAATGCCATCAAGTGATCCTTCTCAGCAACCACCGAATCGGTATCTTGAATAAGGTGGTTCTAAAATTTCAGCTTCGGTGCCCACCTGGAAGAGCCAGCCCGGTCAGAAGGCTCCGGCTGTGGAATTGGTGGAGGGATGGATTCGTCATCATCCACAAGACGCTGCTCGGTCGGGGAAGATCGAGCGCGCTTGGATGGGCGTGATGAGGAAGGCTGTTGAAAAGGAAGGGCCACAACGGCAGGTTGCGTTTGGCTTGGTGGAGGTACTTCGGGCCTGTTTGCCTCGATCAAGAGGGCCCTGACTCTGTTTCTTTTGGCCATTTCTTCTTCAGCGGTTAGTGGGATTAGTCTGATCTCTGGCAAGGTTGGATCCGGTTCTGGGGCCTCCTCTAGAAGAAAGTCGGTCACTCTCGCTTTTCGGCGGCCGCTGTATCTATAGGTTGGCTCGAACTTCAACAGCTTGGCCCAACTACGTTCTGGATACCGTAGTGTGGCGCGCAAGGTCGCTAGGTTTGGGTAGCTGTATAAAGAATGGAGGTGGGCAGAATCTATGAGAGAAGACACTGTTAGTTTGGCTGAAAGATTGAAAAACCGAAGTATAGTAAAGCACGCAAGAAAACCGAAGTAAATATACCAGGTTCTCCTTTTTTCCAATTAATGCTTCGGCCAGGAATCTGGGCTTGGTGATCCTCAAAGTTCCCAGACACCCAGAAAAAATTGTCGTCGTTCAAGTCTTTATCCAGTGTGTTTTTTATTATTTTCTCGCGTCAGCGATGTATTCTGAGATAGTACACCCAGCCGTCTTCCTTCGAACCAATGGAGTATTGGTGAAAGATTTCGGCCAGACCGAGGTTGAGACCGGCTTGGCGGTTTAGTTTTGCTATTCCCATTATTATACGGTATGAATTGGTGGATAGTTGGGTTGGGCATAGTCTGGTTTGCCTAAGAAACTCACAAATCAAGGGTTGGACTGGAAATCGTAGTCCGGTTTCAATTATGGACAAGAGGGTGAAGGGGACAAAGCCTTCATTCCCCCAGGGTATGACATCTTTTTCGGCCAAGGTAAGGTGTACATCGTTAGGTATGCCATAATCCCTTCGGAATTCGGCTAGACCACCTGGCGTCTCTACTAGAAACCTATACCTCCCCATTTATTGAATAAATTATGAATAAATTAGTTCGGTCCAAAAATTGTGCTCAGTAGCTCGGTTGGGCGCGCAGAAGAGTGCCTAGGCAACCTAAGTCTGCAAAGTAGAAAACAATGGGGTTAAGCACAGATCATTGGACCGTGCTACAAAAAAAAAAAAAAAATAGGAGCCCTACTTCGGCTATGTGGATGCTACAGGCCCTATCTCAGTTTCTACAAGGTGATTGGTAGCTCGGTTTGAGCAGGGCTTTTGTTAGTTCGGGCTTGGCAAGCGTCTAGATATCTCGGTTGTGGAAACGATTCTGTTTGACCGATTGATCGTCTAGGGGCAGCTTTCTGAGTACCATCTAAAAAACTAAGAAAGCTGGTTTAGCCCCAAAGGCCTAGATCGGTTGGAGTTCAGGTATCTCAGTATGCTAAGTGCAAATTTAGTTCGGTTGGTTACCTCGGCTAAGGTCTATCAAGAAGTGGTTTGACTTATTCAAAACTACTGGTGTAAACATAGTCCGGTTGTAAGCTGACTAGACTTTTTACCTAGCTTAAACAGTATCCTAGTTCGGTTGTATCATGATTTTGGATCAAAAACCAGTTTTCTACATGATATATCATATACTCATGTGTTCTACTGCTAAGTTTTTTCCATAAAAGTACAGAGAAAAGCAAAATGGAAAAACGTGTTTGCAAAAAACACAGAAAACAAAACACAGAAAGCAAAATACAAAAACAAAGTAAAGGTGCAATGCTTACCAGATGAAGAGGTAAGAACTGAAGATGGGGGCAGCAGCAATGGAGAACACGAGCTCAAAGAAGCAGTGGAGGTTCAGAGAGAAAAAGGAAGAGGATGAATGGTAGAATTGGAGGGATTTTTTGCCTTAGGATTTGCTTTTGTTAGAAAGCCCAAAATTTGGGCGGGACTGTTCAAAAAACACGGAGTACGAAGGCGGCGTGACAGTTGCATTAAGCCAATCAGTGCGTGCCACGTGTCCTGGGAAGGAGAAACGATTCAGTTGCTGTGATTGAAGAGACGTTTTGACTGGACAAGCAGAGCCCGGTGTGAAATTAGCTCGGCTCAAAGGTTTAAGAGTTTTAGCTCGGCTGGAAAGGCTAAAGGGTTTTTAGCTCGACTGGAAAGGCTTAAAAACTTCAGCTTGGCTGATAGACAGGTAATCCCTATCATGCTGTGCAGATGGAATTAAAGGGCAATTGAGAGGGTAATTTTTGTGAAAATTGGGCCGAGCTAGGAGATGGTCATTATGGCCCACAGTACGAAGGGCTGGGTAAAAAGGCCGTAAAGTTACTCCGGCCCAAGAGAGGTACAAAATTACTCCGGCCCGAGAGAAATGTAAAGTTACTCCGGTTTTTAAGCGACTTGGAGTTAGGCCGGTCTCAGAGTTAGCCCGGTCATGGCATATTGTGGTTAGAACGGTCAGAAACTTGCTACTCGGTAGCTCGGTCTAAACGCACCATGGTTTGTACATGAGAGAACCGAGATAAGGTGTAGCAAAAGGAAGAACCAAACTAAGGATAGTTCAGCCTACTTTGTGGCTCAGCATAGCCAGTATTACATCGGTCATGTTGGAGTTCGACCATGGTAAAAACCATCTCACTTGGTTTAAGCAGTGAGGGGGGTGTTCAAGGATAAGTATTATCCTTTAGGAGGTTAAATCCTAGGAGGACTCTACATGGAGGAGTAGAAGTTCTACTAGGATTATGCCACACGAAACCTATAAAAGCTCACAAACATCACCTTTGAAGGGGTAACACACAACTTTGCTTTCTGAATATACAGAGCTTTTGTCTATTTGTCAAACTTGCTGACTTAGGCATCGGAGAGGTTTCCGGCACACACCCGCCGGCTAGCTCACGTTTGTGTTTTCAGGTGATAAAGCGACGACGTATAGAGAAGCGCAGACTTGATCAACAGGATTATACGAGAATGTTTATTTCTTTCCATCAACAGGATTTTTTTTTTTCCATCTCAATATTTGAAGTCACAAAGATCTCATGGCAAAAAAAGTATGGTGACAGTCACAGTGGCTTGTGTTGTTGAAGTGTCATTAGTCATAATCTCCTTACATGGTTGGTTATGTGAAAGAGAAAAGGTAAACAGAATTACATGTTTTATGATAAAGACTATGACTACATCATGCCATCATGTTCATATATTTTGTATATTCAGTTGTCCTCTTGGATAAGCATATTTTGTTGATATGAATACACAATAATATGCTTATATCCAATTTGGTAAAAATGAGTTATATTTTTAATTTTGAAGACATGGACAAATAGTTTTCAAAATTATTGTAACAAAAAAAATTTAGTTTTTTCATATAGAAAATAACTTCTCATCCGCTTCTTTTTGTCTTTGTCTCCTATCACTACTTTTATCGATCACATCTAATTATCGTCACTAACAATCACCTTTGACCGTCACCTCTGGTTCAAAATGACTTTCTACAAATAATAATTACATCCGACCACCATCTCTCCCTCTCAATCACCTCTCACCAAAAATCAATTTACGCCACCAGTACTGCCAATGGTTGGCAACCACATTTATCCACCCTTATCATAAGTGTGTACCATGCATTTTTTTTTTTTCCTTTTTCACCCAAAAATAACATAATTATGTTTAATATTTTTTATAAAAACATAATTGCAAACATTACCGAACCACACTTTAATCCAACATGTGATGTAATTCTATGGAAACAACACAACTAGTTTGTTATTCCTTTCAATTTCCTCTGATTGTTTTTTTTCTCCACAAACCAATGGACCAAATGCAGGTTTTCATAAATACTTGCATTGCCCTAATATTTACCATGTTCAAGTACACGAAAGAAAGGACAACACAATTTTTGTTTAGTTCCAACAATAGTACAAGATTCTTTGAGACCTCCTCAAGCCAAAAGTTATTTGATGAAAGTGGAACAAATGCATATTTACCAATGTTTTGTCTAAGCACCATTGTTGAAGCCACATATAATTTTTCTTTTGCCAACAAACTTGGTCAAGGTGTAAGCTCCCGGTGTCCTACATCAAGAATGAAGGGAGAGTTCCTGAGCTATAAAAGTAAAAACCTAGACCCTTACATAGTATCGAGACCTTTTCCCGAGTGGTGAAATCCCTATTAGAACTACCCAGTTAAGCATGTTTAGGCTGAAGTAGTTCTAGAATGGGTGACCCACTGGAAAGAACAAATCTATGCGGGCATGACCCAAAGCAGACAATATCAATGACATGTGAAGCGTTGGGGCGTTACAAATGGTATCAGAGCCAACTCTCCGGAGGACCAAGTGTGGGCCCCTGGCGTCTCTCGGTACATGTGGGCAGGCTTGTGAGTTGGCAGGCTACTGCACGGGGACGTGCAACCTTAAGGAGGGGTGGATTATAAGGTCCTGGTGTCCCACATCAAGAATGGAGGGGGAGTTCCTGGGTTATAAAAGTAAAAACCTAGACCCTTATATAGTATCGAGGCTATTTCTCAAGTGGTGAAATCTCTATTAGAATTCCCTAGTTAAGCGTGCTTAGGCTGGAGTAGTTCTAAGATGGGTGACCCACTAGGAAGAATAAATCCATGCGGGCGTTGCCCAAAGCGGACAATATGGATAACATGTGAAGGGTTGGGGCATTACACAAGGTGGCTTCGAAACAGTGTACAAGGTAGTATATCTCTTTCTATATGTTTTTATTTTTTATTTTTATATATAAATGATTTAAGTTAACCTTGCTTTTGATTTTAGGGTCAACTACATAATGGACGTAAAATAGCTATTAAAAGGCTATCAAATAATTCAGATCAAGGGATAGAGGAATTCAAGAATGAGGTTACACTGATTACTAAACTACAACATAGGAATCTTGTGAGGCTGTTGGGATGCTTCATTAAAAAAAAAAGAGAAAATGTTAATCTACGAATATTTACCAAACAAAGGCTTGGACTCTTTCATCTTTAGTGCATTCGATAAGGCTTGGACTCTTTCTTCTAAATGGATCTTTAGAAGAAAGATGAAAGTGGATGAGTCAATTGATAAGTATAAAGTAAGGCTAGTTATCAAAGGATACATGCAGCGAGAAGGCTTGGATTACTTTGATACGTATTCACTTGTGACAAGGATTACATCCATTTGCATGGTGATTGTGATAGTCGTTTTACATGGTCTAGAGATACATCAAATGGATATAAAGACAACTTTCGTAAATGGAGATTTAGATCAAGAAATCAACATGGATCAACTCGAGGGGTTTTCAGCTCATGGGCAAAATAAGAAAGTCTGTAAGCTTGTCAAGGCATTATATGGTTTGAAGCAAGCTCCTAAGCAATGACATGAGAAATTTGACAGTGCTATATTGTCAAATAGATTTTGAATCAATGAGTGTGACAAGAGCAGATATGTTAAAGACACTAACAGAGGTTATGTCATTTTGTGTCTATACGTGGATGACATACTCATTGTTAGTAGAAATGATGAAATGAGTAGAACTACCAAGAGATTGTTAAACCCTGAGTTTGACATGAAATATATGGGCCTTGCAAATGTCATTCTAGGTATTAAGATTACCAGAACATCCAGTGGCATTGTACTTTCTTAGTCTTACTATATTGAGAAGATACTTAAGAAATTTGGTAAATTAAATACAAGTGTGTCTAGGACACCGGTAGACGTGAGTCTATATTTGACCGAGAATAATGGTGAGAGTGTCTCTTGGTTAGTATATTCTTGGATAATTGGAAGTTTGATGTATCTGATGAGTTGTACAAGGCTGGATATAGCCTAGTAGGTACACGAGTAATCCGAATGCCACTCATTGAAGGGGCATTATGCAGGTGTTAGGTAATCTACGCTACACCTGGGATTATGGGCTGCATTATACCAGATACCCAACGATACTAGAAGGGTATAGTGACACTAATTGGATATCTGATAGAAAGGACTCCAAATCCATTAGTGGTTATGTGTTTACCCTCGGAGGGATAGTATAGACACCCAATTTTTGACCGCCCTTAAGACTTGGGCGCCACTGATTGTTTACTTGGTGATGAAAGGTGTGCAGTGCAAGGGTTCGATTTCTTCAGCAAGAGGAGTTTCAAATCCCAAACCTCACACCTCTTTTTGGACCAAAACCATTTTTACAAAAGGATTTTAGACTTTAAAACCTACTCTTTCAAAATATTTTTGAAAAGTTCCTACGATATTCCGAGGCTCACATTTTGTTAAATGTTGCGTTTTTCGATAAACCGAGCAAGGACAAAGTGGAAATGAATGAAAGAGATGTGAACTATTTGAAAATTCTTTCAAAACACCTTATCTAGGGTTTTAAGGTTGAAGAAAAAAGGAGAGGAGAGAAGAAACCAAGTTTGGGAGAAGTTCGGCATGAATTCAGGTAGGATCGAAACTGAGTAGTCTTCACTCAAACAGGCATAACTTTTTGCACAGTTAGAATTTTGATGTGAGGTTGCCACCATTGGAAAGAAGACTTCCAGGGATTCAATAATGACTGCAAAGGAGTCTAGATGAAGGAGTTATGTCCGGTTGAAGTCGGGCCCACAAAGCAGATTTTTCTAGCCAACCAAAGGTGGAGAATGCTGGCTATAAATGGGATTTTTTAGCCATGTGGCGGCCATGAATGGCCTATTCCGGCCCCCTTCCATCCAAGAGTGTCCCATGCCAGCCAACAATGATGTGGTGCCGGCCATCAGTGATCCAGTGCCGACCATTGATGCAGAAAAGCATATTTTTGCAGATGTTTTACTTCCAACTGTTATAGTTGTCCGTTTTGGAGATATTTCGACCAAAGTTTGTGTTTTGCTATATATAGAGAAGCTTCTCTATTTTTTTGGAGGTTAGAAACATTTTAGGAAGAATTTTGGGAGTCTCTCTCTCTACAACTCTCTCTCTACATTTCTTTCTCTCAAGAACCTTTGTGCATAAAGAGCTTACAAGTGTAGATACACTATCCTTTTGCCTATACATCCTTGATCAAAGTTGTTGATCTTTGAGCTGAGGTTCTAGAAGGCCTTCTTGGAGCTCCTTAAGGTAGTTTTCGACTTGGTTTTGTGCCTCAAAGTGTGCTTCCCTTCAAAAGGTATAAGACTCACCCTTTAAGCTTATTTTCATACTTGTTTTTGCCATCTTTTTGTATTGTTTTTGAGTTGGCTTTCAACTGAAAAAAAAAAAAATCTGTTTTTCAGTCCTAAAAATGGTAGTTTGAGCCTATTTTGTGTTAGGGGGTTGTCTCTCCCTTTTGTTCCTTAGCTTGTGTAGCTTTTGTGCCATCTTTTATCACCTTTCAAACCATCTTTCCATGGCCTTTTAATCACTAAAATCCAGAGGAATTTTAGTGGTAGAAAGTTAGTTTTGAGGTCTAAAATAGGCGGGGGTGGTCCCCCCTTCCTCATATCCTCTTTGCAAGTGTAGATGGCCTAACTTGTGAGCATGTATTTCTACCTCTTTGTAACTTTATTCAAATATGTTTTTGTGACTTTTTAGACCTGCTCTAACTCTGTTTTTGGCTGGTTTGGTCACTTGTTGCTTGCATCTTGCACTTGTAGTGTAATCATGCTTACTAGTTTAACTTGCTTAATGTGTTAGCCTATCATCTTAGCTAGTGTTGGCTCCATCTTAGCATGTTTTTGCTCATATTTTAGCATGCTTAAACTCTGTTTTGAGTGGTTTTGGTCATATGTGCTGTACGTTGTATAGCTATAGTGTAAATGACCTTGACTAGCTTTGTGTTTCAAGGTCCGTAGCATGCTTTGCTTAAGTTGTTTACATGATATGGCATCATTTAGCATGTGATTTCAATGCATATACCTCTGTTACACTCTCACATATTCCACTCTTTCATTGCTTTTGAGAGGTGTGCTTTGTGCCTTGTTTGTGAGCCAACATGTGTGCATGTTTTTCTTGCCATCTATGCTTCTATTTCAGCATTTTTGAGCCACTAATATGGCAAGATTAAGCTCTTTTTTGAGCTGGTTTGATCACATGAGGTTTGCTTTGTATGCTTGTAGTACAATTGTGCTAAATTGCCTAGCATGTGTTATTGTTTTGGCCTCTTAATATACCTATTCTTAGCTTATTTTAAGCATGTTTTAGAACTCCATTTAGGGTGCTTTAGGACTGTTTTGGACTATTTGTCCCTTTTGAGTATTGTGTTGCATGCCTCTAGTGTTGTATCCTTCACTAGCCTCAATGTTTTTGGCTCTCAACATGTTGTACATGAGTTGTTTACATGTTATAGTCTTATTTCTCATGCCATATCAGCACTAAATTTCTGTCATCTTCCTCCATGCTTCACTCTTTCATTTGCTTTGAAAGTAGTCTTAAGCTCCTTGTTAGCTTGAGAATAGAATTAAGGCTCTCATGCCTAATGGTTTTAGCCTTCTCTTCAGGGTTTTTACTAACCAAAAGCATGAGACTTCTTTCATGCTCAAAGTGCTCGTGGCTGAGGCCATCTTTTCCATTAGAGGACTTTCACATTGGACTTAACTGGTTAATGAATGGCTCGATAATGTAAAATGTGTAAATAAGAATTGAACAAAGTAAAACTTGTGCAAGATAAGCATGTGTGTTGCATTGCATATGTTTGGATTGGACGTTAATCCAAACACGAGAAATGTGAGATGTTTCATACTCATAGTGGTGAGACGTGTCACGTTTCTTGGTCTTCATTGCCTTTGATCTCTCATGATAAGGTAATGGACTTGTGTCTTTGTTTTGAGCATTTATTGAATATGTACAACTTGGATCTTTGGCCATCATGCATTGGACATGCTTGATTGGTGTTTTTGGATTCAAGAGTGACTCTCCTTTGATGTTTTTAGATGATAAGGAGGGGGCACAGTACAAACATGTCCTTGGAAAACTCTCTATTTTCCTCTGTTTTGTGCTCTGTTACAGTTTGGTATCACAGCACACCAGTGGCTGGCACCCTTTCATTGTTGGCTGGCAGAGGCCCACTCTTGGCTGGCAGATGGCCGGTAGCCACCATTCATGGCCGACAGGCCACTGGTGCACTCCCCAGCATTGTCTTGGTAAGTTTCAGCAGAAAGTTCTTGAAGATACCCTGCAAACAGAGCCTCTAAAGAGCAAATCGGAGAGCTTTTCAGGACGAAAACCGAGGCATGCATGCATCTTCTTCAAACAGAGCTGGGGTAGCGTAGTTTGTAGTTTTGTGGTTTTCTTGTTAATTAGCATTTGTTTTGTAATTTAATTAATTTGTTAATTAGTTAAAGTGTTGTAATAATTAGTAAGTAGTTTGCTAGTTATTCAATTGGTTGTGCAATAATTAGTTTAATTAGTTTAATTAGATTAGTTAGCTTAGCTTAGCTCATTTATTCAGACCCTCCGACGAGAGGGCATAATGTTGTAATAAGTGTGCGTGCGTGTGTGTATGTCTTCCAACCCCACGTCTTTCTCCCCTTTACTTAACGGCTTTCGATAGTTAGTTTTAGGGCATTTTCAATTAGCATACATTATGCTTGCATGAGTGCATCATTCATTTGTCTTGCATGCACCGGGCTTGGCGTATCATTCAAATTGCATTGTATTTCAATACACTTTCTTGAATACGTGTATCAAATTGTTGCATTCATATGCCTTCTTAGATAGCCGAGCATATTCAGTTGCATTATTGCATGTGTTGCATTAGGCATTTTGTATAGTTAGGATCATGCATGATTTGCTTTTGTTTTGGCTCGGAGTACACTGTAAGTGTTTACGCTTTAGCATATTTGCATGAGTGTGAGTGTTGCCATGATAGCATGCTTGCCATGAGACTATTTGCTTAAGTGTTTAAACTGCTTGAATACTTGTGGGTGGAGGTTTGATTGCCTGAATTGGGACAATTCATCAAATGCAAGTTTTAACCCCACTTTGCGAAGTGGCAAAATCATGTTTTCAAGCTCACTTGAGGGTGGCAAATCCGCGCTTTAGCTTACTTGCAAGTAGCACTTTCAAACCATTTTAAAAAAAAAACATGAGTTGTTTTGTTTCAATCCTCGTGATTGAATCTATACTTGTATAATGTGCTCATCACATAGTAAGTTAGCTTAATAATCGGAATAAGAACACATGTGTTTATAAAACAACATATCATGGCAGTAGAGGCCGATCCTTTGATCGGGCGAGCGGGGGTGCTCATTGCATGACTTTTCCCTCTCGTACCCAAGTTCCCGAGCCGAGGCAACTTTGGTGATGACGGACACGTGGCCTTTGGCACGAGTCAGGGTTTCCTAAATTTTTCAAAAATAAAATATTTAGGTGGCAACTTTATAATCTGGAAAAATAGTCCAGTTTTGGTATTATTTGATTCAAAATCGATTTTTCAAAATGATTTGCCGGATTGAACTCTTTGGTGTTTATCAGTCTCACATTGCACTTTGCGAGATTAGATTCAAAACCGTGACAGGAGTCCGAACTGTAGTAAGACCAATTCGCGCCCTCTCTAAAAAGGGGGCGCGCGGAGAAAGTCGGGTCTACAGGTAGCTGTGTCTTCGAAATCTTATAAGTAAACATGTATATCAAGATCAACGATGGAATCTGAGTTTGTTGCTTTGGATAAAGCAACTGAAGAAGTTGAATGGCTTCGCTAGTTCGTTGAGGATATTCTACGTTGGCCAAAACCTATGCCTGCTATCTGTATTCATTGTGATAATTAATCGGCAATTGGACAGGCACAGAGTAATATGTATAATAGAAAGTCTATACATATCCTTCATAGACATAATTTCATACGACAACTACCCTCTAATGGAGTTGTCTCTTTAGACTATGTAAAGTCTAATGATAACATTACGAATCCGCTAACCAAAGGGTTAACTCGAGAGTTAGTAGAAACGTCGTCAAGATGAATTGGGTTAAGGCTTTTAGTAATGTTACCAGAACGGAAAACCTAACCTAGTTGACTGGAGATTCTAATATTTAGGTTCAAAGGGACAACCTAATTTCATGTAATGGGGGAGTCACTGAAGAGGTAAATTCTCTTACCCATTTTTTTGTACAGTGATACCCTATGGAGGTGAAAGGTTAAACTAATGCTTTTAATGACCTAAGTAATATTAATAATCAACTATAATAAGATACCTTTTATAGGTCACCTACATGAGTGCAAAATGGGGCCCGCTTCTTTAAGAATTAGTAAGACCAAATTCTTTAAAAACACTCACTAAACCAGGCTAGTGTTCCAGGGCCATACTAGACACACCAATGAGAACAAGAACAATGGTTGGACTAACTCCTGTGTGAGATCTATTATCTCAGTTTACATGAACGACAGAACAGTTCAAGACATCACATTCACTGGTCAGCCCGTAAATCCGATAGGCTTTCACTACGAAAGGTTCAAGGCTAACAACTACCTTTTCTGATGCAAGATTAGTTTGTGTGCTCTCTCTCCAAGTCTTTATTGTAAACGTTGTCCATTTTTTTTATTCGGTCAATTTTTATTCATGTAGGGAATTGTTGGAAAAAATGATTTTATGGTGACTTTAATGTGAAATTAAAGTAGGTCCAAACCAGTGGTTGATTTAGAATTAAATGAGTTTAGATTCTTTGTAATAAGATCTTTACACCACAAAAAAAAATGACAAAAAACCATTAAGAATTTAATAAGAAATTGTCTCATAAAGTTGGCCTCATAAATGAGGTATTGGAAATTATGTATAGCTACCAATCCCACATTGATAGTAAATGAATGCTTTGATGGATATTTAAACCTCAATATTTTGATAAGGGCATGAGTCCTTTGGGGCATCCAAAACTTCCAAAAGGATAGAGTTATAGATGCTTCAAGGATGGGTTTGGGCCAAAACTATGGTCCAAGTTGGTTATGAAAAACTTGTCACACGTACATGCGCCGCCCACACGCCTAGACCGAGCTGGGTCCATGGGTCGTGGATTGTAGATCTTGGGCTTAGGCTTGAGACTTGCAGGAATGGGTTAGGTTTGGACTGGGCTGGATTAGTGGTCCACCAACCTAATCTTTTTTGGTCAGGTTTGCTACAGATATACACACATGTGTATATAGAGTATATAACTCATATACTAATTGACTTATCAGTTTTGGTGCATTACTCCAGCAATTTTGTAGGCGTAATTGATTGCATTTGGTGCTAGTCTTGATGGCTGGAAGCTCCTCCTCTCTCTCTCCCATTGTGTATAAAAGGAGACTCAACTTCCTTGGTTTGTTACAAAATTTTTGCCTTGTACAATTATACAATCAATTTGCTTGCTCCTATAATTTTCTTCCTGTGTGAGAGAGTGCTGCCATTGTCGATTCGACAAAGCTCACAAAAGGTGCTTCTGTATTAGCCGGTCTAAAGCGTCATATCTTGAGAGATAGAAGCCGACGTACCTCCAGCACCCACATTGAGCCGATTAATCTATTTTAAGGAGACTGTGGTATCACACAGGTTTCGGTTTGTTTTCTTTACCATTTTATTATATTGTGTATTTCTGTGCAATATCATTGCAAATTCTAGCATGTTTTCTTATTCTGTAATTTAATTTGATTAATCATGAATCTATATATTTTAGTTAACTACACAATTTGTACAACACGAAATACACCAACTTCAACAACCTAAATCCTTTCGGGTTGGAACCCCCAATCTGAAGGTGTATGAATCGACAATGAATGTGGGTTTTGTGAATTTCCGATTTATATTTGTATGCAATGTGTTTTTTGTTATAATATTTTTCATCTATTTTTTGTGGATTTGTTGTGTTGGGGTTGATTTTTTAATTTGTAATAAGTTACATAGTTCTATATTGACCTGTTATGTTGGTATGTTTTTTTGAATGTTGTTAATGTCGAGTTATGTTGGTATGTTTTTTTGAATGTTGTTAATGTCGAGCGAATGTGGGTATTTGGAAAAATGTGATTTTGATTCGTTTATGTTGGTGTGGGTAATTAGGCTATGGGTTGTTGGTGGGTTTGGGGAACCTGAATGTGGATAACAAATGTTGAATGTGGTTTTGGGTAAAAATTAGCTTAATATGATATGCGGGAATTGTTGAATGTGGGTTTTGTGATCTCCGATTTATGCATGTATGCAACGCGGGCTTTGTTACAATACTGGTCATCTACTTTTTGTGGGTTTCTTGTGTTGGGGTTAAATTTCTAATTCGGAAGGGAACCGCTCCACACAATTCGAGATTTGGTCAATCAAATCTCCCAAAGAAATGCATTGTGAATCTTATCTTTTCAGCACAAGAGAAACAAAAGAAACCCACACTAAAAACAAGGGTGTAACTATATCAATAAATATGTCAAATCTATTATACCAAAATGAATGAACTAAATGGTCTATAAAAAATTTTTAGGACTAAGGATGTTTTGGAAATGACATTTTTTGATTTTTTTTTTTGACTTATTTTGTTTTTAGTGAACTTTTTTTAAAAAAGTTCTAAGTTTCTAAATTTAGGTCGATAAGAAGAACCGAAAAATTATAATTTTTTAAAAAAATTCAAAAAAAAATCTAGAAAAGACAAAAATAAACAATCTTTTTCGGCTTATTTTCGTCTTTATTATTATTATTTTTAAAAAATATACTTTTTTAGATTTGTCTCGACAAGACTATGTTTCTGACGAAGAAGAAAAGTAGATCTACTTAGATTTGATGTAGATCTACATCAGATCTGAGTAGATCTACATCATATCCGGCTAGATCTAAACAAAAAAAAGTTATTGGAATACAATCCTCTCTTTATATTTGCCTCTCTCTTTCGATCTTTTAATTTTTCTTCATTTTCTTTGCTATACACTTCTTCTTTTTTTTTTTGTTTTAATTGAGAAAATTTTTAAATTCTGAACAAGTTGTTTTCAAGTTTTAGTTACAGGCGAAGAAATTTGTAAAATTTTGCAGTTTCAATTTTTTTAATTGCTAGAATGAATTATGTTTTAAAATTGCAAAATTTTACAGTTTCATAACATTCTTTAAAACTGTAAAATTTTATAATTTCATAACATGTTTTTCAGTTTAATTAATAAGGATAAATACTTAATAGATTTTTGCATTTAAACTATAACATTTTACAGTTTCAAAGCTCACTTTTCAGTTTGATCAATATTGGAGATTATGTGCTTAAATCCTATAACAATTGAAAAATAACATATATTTTTTTTCCAAAAATGCTTCCGACCTCTAAAACTTGATCACTAAATCAGTACTAATGACATCGCTGCCAACGTAGAAAAGTGAGGCAAACTCGTCTGTTTCTTTCTCTTTCTTATTCATTTCAAATTTCAAATTAATTTTCACAAAACATTTGAAGACTCTCTCTCTCTCTATTCTTCTTTCTCTTCTCTACTGTGCCTCTCTGTCGACGAGCTCCCGACGAGCGTAGCTCTCCATCAGCGGCGAGACGACGAGCGTAGCTCTCCAACCCCGGTGACGATCGAGGTTGAACGCAGCTTCTACAACCCCGGC
Source organism: Camellia sinensis (assembly GCF_004153795.1). Lineage (NCBI taxonomy): Eukaryota > Viridiplantae > Streptophyta > Magnoliopsida > Ericales > Theaceae > Camellia > Camellia sinensis. The sequence continues at coordinate 1,355,410 of NW_021025388.1, forward strand.
GACCCGACCAGAGAATGACGAGCGAGTCACGCACGACGACCGAGTCTCTCTCCGTCTTCACAGATCTGTTTGCATAGGTAAGCTCTCTCTCTCTCTCTCTCTCTCTATATATATATATATATCTATATCTATACGCCCTGATTTGTTGAGATTTTTGAGTTTGAGTTCATGCCCTGATTTATATCTATGTATATATCTATATCTATATGCCCTGATTTGTGTCGTTCACTTTGATTTCATCTGTTTAGGACGAATTTGATTTTGATTTTGGACAGATTTTGGACTGGTTTTGAAGTGATTTTGTACAGAAAAAAAAAATAATGTTAACTTTAATTTTAATTTTTCTTGAATGCTTCAATGAAAAAGAACAGTGACTCAATATTGTTTTTTTTTTTTGGATATTATTATGATCATGGTTGTTTGAATTGAAAACTGATTTAGTGATTTATGAACAGCCACAACCTCCACTTCCTACAATACTCATCAAACAAAAACCTAATCAAAATCAACTCACACAATTTAATCATATAATATTTAAAAAGGGTGAGTTTCACATTATGTCATAGGACCTTGATTAATTTTGTGATCAATTGTTATGCATGTATTTTTTTTATAGTAATGATGTATAAATTAAAAACACAAAAATTATACAAAATGATATGGTGTTAAATTTGTATTCATCCATTTTAAATTAAAAAGCCTATCAAAATTTCTTATTATTTCAAAAGATAATACTATATAAGTAGAACTTTCACGCAAAACAATGTGTTTTTGTATGGAGCTTTCATTTTAGGACAAAACCATGATCATTGTAGTTTTAAAGTGCAAAAAAATATTGAAAATTTGATTCTATTGCTTTAGAACAAAAACAAAATCATTATGCTGTGTAGTTTTGAAAATGCTATTATCATAATAACATATCATTCTTGTCAAAAATATTAATATGAAAATTTTGTATAAAATCAAGTTTTTACATCATCATTTTAGTGGGTTTTTTTCTCTATAAAATTTTAGTTTTCAAATCATTTTTTTTTCAATCACAATTCTCCATAACAAACACATTACACAACTTTCAGTAATTAAACTTGATCCAAAAAAAAAACACTATATTGAGTCTCTTGCATCTGCTTAAGGCCTCTTCTTCCACCTACGGTGCCCCTTTATTGTCAACCGTTTTTTTTTGGACTTTGTGTTTTCTTCCACCTATGTTCAGGAGTTCAAATTTCCAACAAAAACCATGCTCCTTAATTTTACTTTTAAATTGTCGTCTTTCGTACTTGTTATTTTTAAATTCAATTTTGTAAACAGTTCTTAGAATGAGCCAAACTCTTGTTTACCAATCTTGAAGTAGTGGGTTAGAATCAAAGGGACTTGGTGCAATAATGTCAAAGCTAGATCCATACCCAATCTATCATTCTATGGTGACTAAACTAAGCGTGCATTTTTGTTGTTAATTCGCAACTCTGAGACGAAAAAATTGTTTTTAAAAGTCTGCCAAACACCGTCAACTTGGGTATTGTTATTGAAAACTGATTTTTGTTCTAAAAAACAGAGAAAATAAAGAAAACCCATTTGCCAAACTGTTAAAAAAAAAATCTTGAACACATACCTATGTTTAGGTAACCATTTTAATAAGTTTCTAAAGTCTTTGATTCCTTACAAAATGAAGGAATATGATTATGATGAAAATTATAACAAACAAGTCAAATGTCCCAAAGAAAACAAGATTCTATAGAGCATCTGTGTAGTTGTAAATTTCTAATCATGCTTAGCCAAACATATATAATTCAATAAACAATAACTACAAAATTATATTATATTTGTGATTTGTGATTGCTGGAAATGCAAGATCACTGACTATTCATTGTGTGTAGTAGCTGAGGAAGAGTGGAAGTGAAGGAGACAAAGAGGAGAGATTATAGAGAGAACCAAGTTGGCTTGGTTCGATGATTGGTTTTACTATTTTCTACTAGTTAATATTTAGAATGCCATAATTAGAACAGTTACTAAAGCTAGACACAGCTTAGTTGGGCCAATTGTAGAAGACTTGCATAGTGCCTATCCAAGCCTATTGAATTGAGGAATAAAGACTATTTGTCATGAATGATGCAAGACAACAATGCTGCTATCCTCTTCAAGTCTTTTTTTGGACTTGGTTGGATTCTGTTCCACATATTTTAAAGAAGCTCTTACTTCTGTATAGATTGTACCTTCTTTACTTGAGTAAGATATATGTGTCTGTATATGTACCAAGGCCACAACTTTGAATGCACTTAAGTTCCCCATTTTCTGAGTTCCCATTTGGGAACATATCAGCTGCATGCTATTTTTCTTTCCGCATTGGACAGTTGAACCTTACCTAATATAAACATATGAGTCCTTTTACATTAATTTTCTAATTTTGAAGGAGAATTAACAATTTAGTGTAAGTTTTAAAAAAGAAAATTCAGATCAATGAAACAAGTGAATTGAAAGTCCAAACGAGTACTAGTATTATGTACATTAACCAATTATTCACTTTTTAATAGTATAGTTAAGTACACCAGTTATGAAAAAACTACTAAACCGTTCTAATAAAATTTTAATTATTAAAAAAGTATATAAACTAAACACCAAATTGATGAATCTCATGGATTATAAATCCAATTCCACCCAAATTTATTCAGCAAGCATGAGCCAAGTGTTTGTTTTATTCTTTATCATATATATTAATTAAAAATATGTGTGGGTGAAGAATAAGGTTCTTGGAAATAGTAATATTACAATAATGGTTTTTTCTCTTTTTATAAAAGGGGTGAAGGAATTATCATGCATAACTAGTAAACAGAAAATAATAATACAAGCCCTGTATTGTTAATTGTTTTGAGCTTTTAGTATTTAATTTTTTATTTTTTTATTTTGGCAAGATGCTATGCCTTAAACAAGTCTTTAATGTACAAACCAGAGGGACATGCCAACCTATAAACTACTGGAGTCAATAGTCAACATTATTAGGCACATGTACACTTAACCATTAACTTAAAATCCTATTAATCTATTAGAAGGTTTAGCCTTACTTCAGTATAGATTTTATCTTATTTACTTGAGTAAGATATATGTGTGTGTATATGTATATTCAGTTTGGTTTGGGGCCTCGAGTAAGCTGACCCTGCAATACATAGCCAAACAGTCTTCTTTTTTTTTTGAAGTCTAAAACTTTGAACTGGGAGCAAAACAGAAGCATTGATGAACAGAACCAAAACAAGCCAATCAGGGTTTGGTTCATATTCTAGATTTCACCAAGAATATATAGAATGTGGCCCTTGTAGAGGTCAGTACTCTGATTTCTTTGGGTGAACTAACACTTCAACTAATAACTGATATCACATATGACATATCAAGGCCATAGCTTTGAATGCACTTAAGTTGTCCACTTTTTAATAGTATAGTTAAGTATACCAGTTATGAAAAAACTACTAAACCGTTCTAATAAAATTTTAATTATTAAAAAAGTATGAGAACAGCAAGAATAGAAGACACTAAACTTAAGAATTTGTAGCATAAACATGATTGTGTTGATTGAATTATTTACATGATTTAAAATTTTTCACAAGTTCTGGAATAAATTCCAACTTACAGCAATAAATTCCAACATCCAATAGCTCATCTCACAACCACTACACACAAGACCAATTGCATTTAAAAGTGCATGCCCAGCATGATGTTATAATCATGCTGATTGGCCATAACCTATGGCCCAAACAGTGGCCACCCCTAGCCTTCAAGGAACCACCTTTGTTTCTAGCAAGTTAAACAGTCCTAACACTAATACACTAACTGATTGAGATTTTGATTCAGATTTTTGCAGATGTCAACTTCAAGTGTTAACGCCAGTACATCAGATCAATTGACATTTTGCAACAGAAATTGTCTTCAATGTCGGAAAAAAGAAATTATTCTAATTTCGGAGACGGAATGAAACAAGAACAAGCTTTTTTATTGTTGTCTAGATTGCAGTGGGTTTATTGGATGGTGCTTGTCTACAAATTCACAACGTAGGGAGGAAGGGCAAGTGCGAATGGACAATGCACCAACTGTCACCAAACAACTTCAAAGTATGGGCGAACATCTTCGATTTCAAAGCGAACATCTTCGATTTCAAAGCGCACAGATGCAAAACTTGCAAAGAGGCATAAATAGAAATTCGTGTTCTATTAATGGGATCTTCATCTTACTTGTAATTGGTGTTACATTAATTATGAAGATGTAATAATTTTTATAGAAGTTAGAACATGTAATTGGTGTTGTATTAATTATGAAGATGATATGTATGAAGATTTATGATATATTGCAATTATGGATTGAGAAGTATGAATATGTAATCATGTCGATTGTTTGTTATCTGATTGGAACTTTGGAAGTTATTTGTTTGTCTGTTTGAACACATATTATGAACAGATTTTGGACTGATTTTGGGTTGATTTTGGACTGATTTTGGACACTTTTTGTGCTGATTTTGGACACTTTTTGGACAGATTTTGGGTTGATTTTGGATTGATTTTGGACAAATTTTGTGCTGATTTTGGACAGATTTTGGATTGCTTTTGGACACATTTTCTGCTGATTTTGGACACATTTTGGACAGATTTTGGGTTGATTTTGGTCTGATTTTGTGCTGATTTTTGACAGATTTTGGACACATTTTGTGCTGATTTTGGACAGCTTTTGGACACATTTTGTGCTGATTTTGGACACATTTTGGACAGATTTTGTGCTGATTTTGGACTGCTTTTGGACACATTTTCTGCTGATTTTGGACAGATTTTGGACATATTTTGGAAAGTTATTTGTTTGTGTGTTTGAACACATTTTGGACATATTTTTGACAGATTTTTGACAGATTTTGGGCAGATTTTGGAATGATTATTATGAAAAGTTATTTGTTTATGTGTTTGAACACATATTTTGGACAGATTTTGGACTGATTGTGGACAGATTTTGGACTGTTTGTCTATTTTTGAACACATTATGTATGAAGATGTATTTGTCTATTTGAACACAGGTGCTTCACAGATTTGCACACTGGTTTTTGACACAGTTTGAACACTGGTTTGAAGACAGATTTTCAACATAGATTTGAACACTGGTTTTTGACACAATTTTAAAGACATTTTTTTCTCACACAGGTTTTTCAAGACAGATTCAAAGACAGGTTTTTTTCACACAGTTTTGAAGACAGATTTTTCCACTCAGGTTTTTCAAGACAGCTTTTTTGAACACTGGTTTTTCACACAGTTTTGAAGACATTTTTTTCACACTGATTTTTCAAGACTGATTCGAAGACAGGTTTTTTCCACACATTTTTGAAGATAGATTTTACCACACAGGTTTTTGAAGACAGATTTGCAGACATAATTTTAGAACAGATTTGTAACAGATTTTTCACACAGATTTGGAACACATTTATGGGACAGATTTTTCGAACACAGATTTTGGAACACATTAAATCTGTAACAAACAAAGCACAAATATAGCATCAATTGGGAACATTAACTATAACAACAAAGTAGGGAACAACATCAATTTCGATTTCAAACCAAAAATACATTAAATAAACTATTCAAAACAAAATAAACTCCAAGTTTAGTCACATAAAAGGCATTACAATTACAACTTTCCAACTAACGAAAACTACCACCATGGTCATTGCGGTCCATTTGTACATTCAAGTCAACAAATGAAGACGGTACGGCTCCATAAATTTGATGCGTAGCAATCATGGATTGTTGAGTTGTCATAAATCCCGGTGTGCCTCCAATACAGTCTGACGGGGTCGGAGATGTGCCAACTCCATAAATTTGAGTTGGGGCATTCATGAAACTTTGTCCTCTCATAATGTCCACACTTGCCGGGGTGAGAGATGTGCCTCCAATAGCATTGACCATGTGTCCCTATTCAATTAAAATGAAATGTTAAAACCAGTTTGCTAAACATTATTGAAAAATAGTTTGCTCGATGTACACGTACCGGTACACACATACTATTTTCCATGCCAACCATATAAGGATAAAGCTCTCTACGTGCACTACATTCAGGTTGAGATTGACATTGACCTTCACCTTCACCTCCAATCACCTTAGTACCCTATATTGGAAAAGGTTAATGAATGGCTCAAATGTATGACATGATTACAATAAAATATGAGTTGAATAGAGAGTAATGATACAAAACGGATGGATATGTATGAAAACAATCAATTTACCTTTGATTTGTTATGTTTTCTTTTGCTTGCCTTTAACCGATTGACTATTTGATCTACTTTGGCGACCTTTCTTTTAGTAACTGGACGACCTTTTCGGCGAGCAACCAAAGGACTAAGCAACTTGGTATGACTGATTGCCTTTCTATTAATGCTGCCAATCGGGGAAGATGAGACATTACTAGTAATAGGTGGTACATTACTAGTCGAAGGTGCTACATTACTTCCACCACCTTCATCATCTTTCATCACTTTCGCCTTAATTTCATCCAACCCACAGTCAATAAGTTTTATTTTCCCTTCAGAGTTTCCAGCAAATTGTATAATGCCAATTAATTTTCTATTCATCTTATCATACACCTTTGCATTGAAATCATCCCCAAAGCCAGTGTATGTGGTTTTTATGCATGTGTACCCTCTATCCAAATTTTTTCTCCATCGTGGTAGAATGTATTTATTTGGAACCTCATTTATGCATCTTGCAATGAGCACAACGAGTGAGTGAGCACACATGATGCCCCTAAATTCAAACAACCGGCACATACATTGCACATCAAATTCTGTCGAATTAGAATAGACAACAAAGTCCACATGTTTCATCTTCCCAAAAACTACCACGGCTTCCTTCACAAAATATGTACAAATTGAACCCTCTTCTTTGACAAGAAACGATTGACAATAAACTAGCCTCTTCATCTCAGCTTGAACTTCTTTGAATTTTGCATTGGTGTACGCGTCTTGAAATTGTTTCTCAAAACCATACACAGTTAGGCAATCAAAGACTTTGTGCCGAGACTTGAAGTCAGCTTTTTTCTCTTTCTCTACCTTACTTCTCAAGGCATTGTCATATTGTTCAACAAATGTTTTAATGTAGTCTTTGGGTTGACATATCCATCAAAAAAGGCATTCATGCTCTCACTTCGTTGTGTCGTTGACATGCCAGCCCAAAAAATATCTTTGATATAGACAGGAACCCATCGATGTCGCTCATCATATAACACCCCCAACCACTGATTCTCATCAAGATTGAATTTTGCAATCATCTCTTTCCATTTCATCTCAAATTCATCTTTTGTGAAAGTGTCATAGACTGCATTTTGCAAATCCATCTTCATGGATTCATATTGGGAATACCCTTTCAACTTCTCTGGAATCTTCTTCATGATATGCCATAAACACCATCGATGTCGAGTATTGGGGAAGACTATTTCTATAGCCTTTTGCATAGCTTTGCACTGATCCGTTATTATAGCTTTTGGAGGATGATCTGACATGCAATTTAACCATGATTTGAATAGCCAAACAAATGTATCAGTGTCTTCACTAGATAATAGACCACAACCAAGCAAAATCGACTGTCCATGGTGGTTAACTCTTACAAACGGAGCAAATGGAATATCATATTTATTAGTGAGGTAAGTTGTGTCAAATGAAACAACATCTCCAAATTCTTCATAAGCCGCCCGACTCATTGCATCCGCCCAAAACAAGTTTCTTATGCGAAAGTCAATATCAACATCAATCATATAATAGAAACTCGAATTTTGTGCGTGCATTCTCAAAAAATACTTTTGAAGTGCATCGGAATCTCCTTCTCCAAGCCTCAATTTTCTAGCTCTCTCAATGTAATTCCTTGCATCTCGCTCATCAAATGTTAAAGACTCATAACCCCCAGCTTCAACAACCATTGAGTTATAATTCCTAGACACCCCAATCCCTGCTTGATCATTAATTTCTAATCTTCTCTTCACAGGACTAAGGATTTTCTTATTCATTAGAAAATGGCGTGAGTCGGTGGGGATCAAGTCATGATTATGTTCAAGGTTAACTGTGGTTAACATAAATCTCCCATCCTTTTGTAGGCTTGCTCGTACCCTTGCTTTGCAATCAATTTTTGTGGACAAAGATGGCTTTAAAGGGTTTACTTCTGATTTTTTAATTCTCTTCCCCGATCGAGAACATTCAATCCCAAAGTATCTTAATTCCCCATCATCGCCGATAACTTGTGTTTTACAAGCTATAGAAAACCCAACATGTTTAGCATATTTGGCATAAAATGTGTACGCTTCTTGCTTTGAGGTGAAACACATACCCCTCTTAGGTTCCTCAACTTCTTCACTCTCATTTAATAAAGGATTCTCAACAGTATTTGAATCAATCTCCATTTCTGCTCATTCAAAAAGTAAATTCAAGAATTAATAACAGATTATTTTCAAAAATTAATAACAGATTAAACTTTCAATAATGGACTTGAAGTATAAACCAAAATTGAAGTATAACAGCTGAATTATGGACTTCAAGTATAAACCAATGTTTGGACCAAAACTAAAGTATAAACCAAAATTAATAACAGTTGAATAATAGACCTGAAGTATAAACCAATGTTTGGACCAAAATTGATTAACAGATTTATGTTTGGACCTGAAGTATAACAGATTAAACAGGGGAATAAACATCGTTTGGACAAACATTTGAGTTCAGATTTATGTTTGGACCAAAAAAAACATAAATCTGAACATGTTTTTTTTGGTCCAACTGTTTTTTATATCTATCTTGCTAATTTATATCTGTTTTTATAAAAACAGGTTTGGTCCAGATATAAAAATCGTGTTAAACATTTGAGTTCAGATTTAAAAATCTGTTGAATGTTTAACCATATCAAGAATGATGTTTATAACCATGTTTAAAAAACAGGTTTGAACATGTTTAAAAAACAGATATAAATCTAAACTCAAATGTTTAACCTGTTTTTTATATCTGAACTCAAAACGATGTTTATATTTGAACATGTTTTTATGCTGATTTATATCTGAACTCAAACAGATATAAGTTATCTATCTTGCTGATTTAAAAACAGATATAACCATGTTTAAAAAACAGATATAAAAACATGTTTATATCCCCTTTTTATGTTTGGACAAAAAAAAACAGAGTTCAGATTTATGTTTGGACATGGTTATAAACATCGTTCTTGAATTGTTTTTTAAACATCTATCTTGAACTTATAAACATCTAACTTATAAACAGGGGATTTCTGAACTCTGTTTTTTTTTTTTTTTTTCATATCTATCTTGCTATGTCCAACTTTGTTTGGACCAAACCTATCTTGCTATGTTTGGACCAAAGCTGTTTTTTTTTTTCCCCTTGTTTATAAACAGGAGATAGAACTGACCAGATGGAATTCCAACTCTGACAAAGACGTCGGACGGTAGAGGAGGGAGAAGACGTCGGACGGTGGAGGAGACGAATGGCGGAGGACAGATCTACAAATGCCGAACGAGACAGCAAACGCCAAACGGTGGAGGAGAGGGACGACGGAGGAGAGGGTTGACGCCGGATGGTAGAGGAGAGGGCAAACGCCGGACGGTGGAGGCGACGAAGCGGTGGAAGACAAGCTCAGATCAAATGTGCAGGAAATTTTTTTTTTCTTCTATATACATGAGCTCGATGGATCAACATTTGCGCGGGATTTAATTTTCTTTTTTTTTTTTATTTTTTTTTTATTTTTTTTTTTAACAGTGCGTGAAACACACGCACTCAATATGCAAATGACCTTCAGTTTTATGCCTCACATGCCACCTGGTTAGAGCTCGTTTTAGAGCTCGTCTTCTAGTGGTCCGTAGCGGGACTGTTTTCCAAAACTCTCTCTCAAAATAATTTTCCAAAACATCTTTTGAAAAAAACCAAACCAAACAACTTTTTATACTTTTTATCTCTAAAACTCATCTCCCAAACTCAAACCAAACATACCCTGAATATTCCAAATCAGTGCTTGGAATATCAATTAATCCACACGCTTATCAGTCCTTTCACACTGTGTTTGGATTGAGTGATTTATAGGAAAAAAAAAAAGAAAAAGAAAAAAAATAGAGAAATATATATTTATCTTACTTGTTTAGATAATTTAAGTGATAAGAAATAGGGAGAAATTGAGAGAAATGGAGAGAAAGCTATTTTTCTTATAACTCTCATTTTTAATCTTCCCAAAAGTGAAGATATTGGGAGAAAAAAAAACCAACAAATTTTTATATTTTTATAATACTAATTTTGTCCCTGTAAAAATAAAAGAAATAAAATGATTGACACCCAAAAATGTTATTTTGGTAATATAACATAAAACAATTTCTTTTCTTTTCTTTTTTTTTCCTCTCTCTCTCTTGTGAAATCTAACCAAATAAGAAGGAGATAAATCACAATTATTTCTTTTATTTTATGAAAAAATGTTGAGACTCCTCTTTTCCGAGACCCCCACCGTCCCCAATGTATTAAGATTGGCCAACTTTTACTTTCTACTTTCTACTTTTTTTTTTTTTTTTTCTTATATCACTCACTGACATGTGTCTGTGAGGATTGTAAAGGTCAAGAAAAAAAGAGTTTCTATCATTTCTGTTTTTTTATTTCTTACTTATTTAAACAAGAATAAAAGAAATCACAACCATTTTTTTTCTCACCTAAATTGCCAAACATATTGTCAATCATTCAAACCAATCCAGAGTCTTAACCTAGAACTTTAAATCTTCCAAGCCAGCGTCACAAAGGAGTCGCTCTCTAATTGGCTAGTCCTTTGATTACTAAATTTCACTTACACTCCATTTTAATGGAGGAGTTTCATGGGAAGAGAAGAGAAAATAAAATAAATGTAGAGAATAAAAAACCCTTTCACTTGTTTAGATAGTTAAGTAGGTGGGAAATTGTGAGAAATAGTGAGAGATGGTGAGAAAAAGATTCTCACTAAACTTGTGTTTTGTTTCTCAACAAAAATGATGAGATTTTGTGAGAAAAATTGAGTTTAATGAAAGTTTTTTAAAACAAAAATACTTAGTAACTCGAATTTGTGTAGATCGAATGTATCAAAACGGCGTCCACTACAACAAAAAAGGGTTTTTATGGCACCAAATGCACGTCGTGGAAACGATTCTACGACGCGCAAGGTAAAGCCGTGTTATAACTAGTTATGAAAAGTCATTCACTTCAACGGCATGTCGTAGTACGCCGTAAAAAAATATTTAACAGTAGATCTTGTGTGCCATGTTTGACTTTTCTACAACTACTTTTGCACGTCGTTAATTAAAAGGACAAACCACGACGTTCATTGCTAGTCGTTGAATATTTAATACAATGACCTATTTTACCTGACGTAGATAACCCAAGATTCACAGCAATTTTTGCATGCCGTAGAACATTTAATACAATGACCTATTTTGTCTGTCGTAGAATATGTTTTTTTTTTTTTTTTTTTGATTCAGCAAGGTTCTATTTGACCAATTCTGTACATTCTAACAAACATTACAAACAAGCATCACAAAACATCAATTAACCACCAAAATATTGTTTGAAACATCAAAAAGAAACTATACTCATAAATTATACATTCAACAATTGTTTATACATTCCAAACATTCGAAAGCTATATCTGTTAGTTCTAACTGTCTAGGGTCATGAAAATTCAACCAACCAAGCATTGTTGTTTTTAAAATACCAAAATTGCCTTTATAAAAAAAGATAACTTACTAATATGGAATGTTATTTTGGTAAAATGAAATACAACGCTTTTCTTTCTTTTCTCTTATTTACTCTATCCAAACCAGATAAGTGAGAAATTATATTCTCTTCTAATTTATTCATCCAAATATAATGTTGAGAAACCATAATCATTTTTTTGTCCTCGCCTAAGTGAGAAATCACAATAATTTCTTTTCTCACTTCACCTCTCGATCAAAACAGAGTGTTAAGGTTGTGTTTGGTTCAAGGATTTGGAGAGGGTTTTGGAAAGATAAAGAGAAAATGATAGTGAAATGTAACTAAAAATATACTTACATTTCACCTAATTTCACACACCTTTTCATTTCCTTTTCCAAATTCCCCCAAAAAAAAAAAACAAAAAACAAAAAAACAAAACAAAACAAAACAAAACAACAGAGGAGTCATAGTCAAGGAACTTGACTTTTGATTGAAAATATGAATCCTATAAATTTTGGAAGAAATTTTTATCTTTCGGGATTTGTAACATTTTTTTAAAACATTTGGTAAAAATTTTGATAAATTTTTTAGAATCTCTAAGTATTTTTCTTAGTCATTTTAATTCATTATATTTTTGTTTTTTTTTTAAAATAGGTCATATATTAAATATTTTTTTTTTATCTTACTTCATTTGTTTGAAAAAAAAAATGATATATTTCTTTTTAACAAATAAATGATTTTTTTAAAAAAAAGTCATTCTTAGTGTCTATTTGTTTGAAGAAAAATATAAACAGAAAATATGGTTACAATTATCATATCGATTTGATTTTCTTCATATATATACATTGGAACTTACAAAAAGAATAAATTAATTTATTAAAATCGGATCCGTAGTGTGTCCCTCAAGCCTAACTTGACAATCTAATCCACAAATGTGGACTAGAGGGGGATTGGCCTCAATAACATCACGACTTCTCTCTAGTACACAATGTGGGTTGAATAGTTTAGTTGAGCTTGTAAGATTTACCAACGGCCCAACACCAGTAATCTAATCGATTTATTTTGTAAGTTCTTATATATAGATTCTTTAAGAACTAAAGAATGTGCAATTCTTATGAGCCTTTGTTTTATGTATAAGGGGTGGCTTTAGGCACAATAGGAGTTTCTTGTGCAGATTGTGATATTTTTCTTTGCATTTTTGTACTAGAGAAGTTTTATTATATCATTTAAGGGTGAGTCTAATAATATCTTTTAATTTAAAATAATTATAATTTAAAATTCCTATTTTATAACCATTAGATATATGTAAAAGAGAGGATCAAAATACCTGTTGTGCTACCAAGTGGGGCCGATACTAGAATCATTATCACGATTTAAATTGTTCGTCTATTAAACTTTTTGGTAAGTTATTTTTGCAAAAATTAAGTTTATTCATATTTTTTTAAAAAAAATAAATAATAAATATAATTATTGATATCTAAACAGTCTAATATTTTATATAAAACTGAACCTGCCCTAAAAGATGAAAGTTTTGAATCATGGTAATGGGTCTGGGATGGGCCCAACTTGGCAGCACTGCGGCTGCACCCTTGTCCCCCGTTTTACCTCATTTGAGCCCTTTATTTTTTAATTTGCTGAGGAATGTTGTCATAGGTGTCTAGGACTTTGGTATAAAGCTGTAAGAACCAAACCAACATTGCACTCAACTCAACCCATTACTTCAATCATTCTTAATTTGCTGAGGAATGTTGTCATAGGAGCCTAGGACTTTGGGATAAAGTTGTAAGAACCAAACCAACATTGCACTCAACTCAACCCATTACTTCAATCATTCTAATTGTGCAAGGCATATGGCTTCTTGCTGTTGGGTATATTTCTTTATTAGAGTGTGGGGTTCAATTAATTTATTAAAAGAGTTTAATTTGATTTGGTGTTAATTATAATATATTTTTATATATTATATCTAATTTTGTGGAACTCAATTCAGTTTGGAAATAACTAAAGTTTTGATAAAAAAAACCTTAGATTCACAATACATATTTTTTGGTATTGTTTTTCCCGAGAAAAAGGTGTTGTGTGGCTGCCAACATTGATTAATTCAATTTGGTGAGACAGTGCCTACTGGATAGTTCAATTGGTGAATCAAAGCTTATTGTGTGTGATTCTTGGATGCATATTCAAGTGCTCCATTTGTTTGTGGTGTATTTCGGCAGCCATTGGGAAGTTATTTTGGATCTTCTATAACTCTGATTCTGAAGATTTTTGTTCATCTATTTGGTGAGGTCTTTCCTTTTGTTTATTTGTGATTATTTGGAATTCACCTAAGGGTGATTTTGTGAGACCATTAGTGTCTCGTTTGTAATCGTTTGGAAACTTATTTGGTTGATAGTGAAATAGAATTTCGATCCCGTGGACATACCTCACATTGAGGGAACCACGTAAAAATTCTTGTGTTGCCTTTGATTTAATTTTTTCGCATTAGTTTTTATTCCCATTGATTGATTTACTTGTGGGGAATCACATATTTTTCCTAACAACTGGTATCAGAGCTTACGGTTTATTATTTATTTGTGTAAATCAATGGAGGGGAATGTGGGTCGTATGTCTAGCTTCAATGGAAGCAATTGGGTAACTTGAAAAACTAAAATGGAGGACCTATTATTTTGTAAAGATTTGTATGGACTCATTGAGAGTGATAGTGGCAAATCCAAGGGTATGAAAGATGATGAATGGAAAAGGCTTAATTGAAAAGCCGTTGGTGTTATCCGATAATAGATTGATGACAGTGTGTTTCATCATGTTGCTACTGAAACTTCGGCACATGATTTATGGAAAAAATTAGAGAGTCTTTATGATAGAAAATCAGCCACAAATAAAGCCTTTCTGTTTCGTAAGTTGGTTAATTTAAAATATAAAGAGGGCAACCCTATTCCGGAACATCTGAATGAAATAAAGAGTATTGTTAACCAACTTGCTTGTATGAAAATTATTTTTGATGATGAGTTACAGGCTTTGATGCTATTTAGTTCTTTGCTCGAAAGTTGGGAGACCTTGGTTGTGACCGTTAGTAATTTCACGCCCGATGGAGTTGTCACAATGGGCCAAGTCACTAGTAGCCTGTTGAATAAAGAAACTAGAAGAAAATCAGCGGGATCTTCTCATTCAGAAGCATTTGTTGTGAGAGGCCGAAACAAAACAAGGGGGAGGAGTAAGACTCTTCATGGTCATGATCAAAGCTGTGACAAATCAAAAGATGGTTCTTTTTCAAAGAAAGACATTGAGTGCTATTATTGCCATGAGAAAAGGCACATGAAGCGAGAATGCCGAAAGCTCAAGAACAAGGAGAAAAGGCATGACAAAAGTATAGATAAGAAGCAAGAAGACACAACGGCAGTTACTACCGATGATCTCATGGTCGTTTGTGATGATGATTGTATCAATTTTGTGGGCCAAGAGAGCAATTGTGTGATTGATTCCGGTGCTTCTTTTCATGTGACTTCTCGAGTTGATTTCTTCACTACCTACACCAAAAGAGATTATGGCTCTGTTCGAATGGGTAATGAAGGTTTGTCCAAGATTATTAGCATGGGTGATGTTTGCTTGGAAACAAATTTGAGCTGCAAGTTGTTGCTTAAAGATGTGAGGTATGGTCCCTACATTCGCCTCAATTTGATCTCTGCTGGGAAGCTAGATGATGAAAGCTTCAACAACAAATTTGGTGATGGAATATGGAAGCTCACAAAGGGTTCTTTGGTGGTGGCTAAGTGCAAGAAGACTCATACACTTTATTCGATGCAAGGAAAAATTTGTAAAGGTGTTGTCAATGCACTTGAAGATGATACTTCTACCAAATTATGGCACAAGCGGCTTGGCCATATGAGTGAAAAGGGGCTACAAGTTTTGTTCAAGAAAGAGCTTCTACCCGGTTTGAAAGGTACACATCTCAAAACTTGTGTTCATTGTTTGGCGGGTAAACAACACAGAGTTTCTTTTCATAAAAATGTTGCTTCTAGAAAAGAAAATGTTTTGGAGTTGATTCATTCAGATGTTTGTGGTCCTTTAAAAGTTAGAACACATGGTGGTGCACTTTATTTTGTTACTTTCATTGATGATTATTCAAGGAAAGTTTTGGCTTTTCTACTAAAAACTAAAGATCAAGTTCTAGAAGTATTTAAACTTTTTCAGGCCATGGTTGAAAAGAGAAACAGGGCAGAAATTGAAGTGCATCCGATCAGACAATGGTGGTAAATACATTGGGCCATTTGATGAGTATTGTCGCAGCCAAGGTATTCGGCATCAAAAGACAGTTAAGAAGACTCCTTAACAAAATGGAGTTGCCAAGAGGATGAACCGCACCATTGTGGAAAGAGTAAGGTGTTTGCTTTCACAAGCTAAATTGCCAAGATCCTTTTGGGATGAGGCATTGAAGACAGCAGTTGACGTGATCAATTTGTCTCCTTCCTATCCATTGAATGGTGATGTTCCAGAAAGAGTTTGGACCGGCAAAGATATGTCTTATGAGAACTTGAAAGTATTTGGTTGCCGAGCTTTTGTTCACATTCCAAAAGATGAGAGGTCCAAGCTTGATAGTAAGTCAAGATAATGTATTTTTCTTGGCTATGGGCGTGATAAATTTGGGTATAGATTGTGGGATCCGGTCGACAAGAAAGTCATTCGAAAAGCCGTGATGTTGTGTTTATTGAAGACCAAACAATTGAAGACTTTGGCAAAGGTGATCAACCAGAGCCAAAAACTAGTAATCTCATTGACATGGATCAATCTCCTTCATCTTCAGTTGATGATGAAAATGGGGAGATGTGCAGCCACCTATTGAAGGTGTAGAGGATGATGCTAATCCTAATGAAATTGAGCCAGAAATTAAGGAAGAGCATCCAACTCAAGAACCGCCACCACAACTTGAGTTGAGGAAATCTACAAGGGACCGACAACCTTCAAGAAAGTATCCTCCCAATGAGTTTGTGTTGATTTCTGATCAAGGGGAGCCCGAGAGCAACCAAGAAGCAATTGAGCATGCAAAAAAAGGTAATTGGAAAAAGGCCATGGAAGAGGAGATGAATTCCTTACTTGAAAATCACACCTATGATTTAGTGAAGTTGCCTAAGGGGTGGAAAATTTTGAAAAATAAGTGCGTCTTCAAATTGAAAATTGATGGCAAGAATCTGAGGTACAAGGCACGTCTTGTTGTGAAAGGCTTTGGGCAAAAGAAAGGTATTGACTTTGACGAGATTTTCTCTCCGGTTGTAAAGATGTCTTCTATTCGGATTGTATTTGGCATGGCTGCAAGTATGAACCTTGAAGTTGAGCAACTTGATGTGAAGACCGCATTTCTTCATGGTGATCTTGAAGAAGAAATTTACATGGAGCAACCGGAAGGTTTTGTGGAGAAAGAGAAAGAGAAATTTGTTTGCAAATTAAAGAAAAGTTTGTATGTCCTCAAGCAAGCCCCGCGGCAATGGTACAAAAAATTTGACTATTTCTTGATGAATAATGGTTTTTCTAAAACCACTTCGGACCATTGTGTGTTTGTGAAAAATTTCTCGAATGGTAAATTTATTATTCTTTTGCTTTATGTTGATGATATGTTAATTGTGGGTCAAGATTCTACCATGATTAATAAGTTGAAATTGGAGTTGAGCAAGTCTTTTGCTATGAAAGATTTGGGACCGACAAAGCAAATACTTGGTATAAAAATTGTTCGTGATCGCAAAGAGCGACTGATTTTGTTGTCTCAAGAAAGCCACATTGAGAAAGTTCTTCAGAGGTTCAACATGAATAAAGCAAAGCCGGTTGGTTGTCCACTTGCGGGTCACTTCAAGCTTAGTTCGAATCAATGTCCTACAAGTGAGAAAGACAAGGAAGAGATGCTAAAGTTCTTTATGCTTCAGCAGTTGGTTTTTTGATGTACGCCATGGTTTGTACAAGGCCGGATATTGCTCACGCCGTTAGTGTGGTGAATCGTTTTCTCTCTAATCCGGGTAAAGAACATTGGGCAGCGGTAAAATGGATTCTAAGGTATCTTCGAGGGACTTCCAAGGTGTCTTTGTGTTTTGGGGATGGTAAGCCGATGCTTGATGGGTTCACGGATTCTGACATGGCCGGTGATATTGATTCTAGGAAATCTACTTCGGGGTATTTGATGACATTTGCAGGGGGAGCTGTGGCATGACAATCTAAATTACAAAAATGTGTTACTCTCTCAATTACCGAAGCTGAATTTATTGCCATTACAGAAGCTTGCAAAGAAGAGTTATGGTTGAAGAAATTTTTGCAAGAATTGGGTTTTAAGCAAAAAAAAGTATGTGCTTTATTGTGATAGTCAAAGTGCTATTCACTTGAGCAAAAATTCTACTTTTCATTCAAGATCGAAACACATTGATGTGAGATATCATTGGATTCGTGATGTGTTAGATTCGAAATTGTTATAACTCGAAAAGGTTCGTACAGATGATAATACTTCGGATATATTGACAAAGACTTTGTCGAGGGATAAACATTTGAAGTGTCGAACTTTAGCGGGTATAGTTGATATCTCCACCTAAGTCGGTAGGGGGAGAATTGTTGGGTATACCTCCTTATTAGAGTGTGAGACCCAATTGGTTTATTAAAAGAGTTTAATTTGGTTTGGTATTAGTTATAATATATTTTTATATATTATATCTAATTTTGTGGAGACCCAATTCAGCTTGAAAACAACTAAGGTTTTGATAAAAAAAAACTTTAGATTCACGATACATATTTTTTGGTATTGTTTTTCCCAAGAAAAAGGTGTTGTGTGGCTCCCAACATTGATTAATTCAATTTGGTGAGATAGTGCCTATTGGGTAGTTCAAGTGGTGAATCAAAGCTTATTGTGTGTGATTCTTGGATGCATATTCAAGTGCTCCATTTGTTTGTGGTGTATTTCGGCAGCCATTGAGAAGTTATTTTGGATCTTCTACAACTCTGGTTCTGAAAATTTTTGTTCATCTATTTGGTGAGGTCTTTCCTCTTGTTTATTTGTGATTATTTAGAATTCACCTAAGGGTGGTTTTGTGAGACCATTCATGTCTCGTTTGTAATCGTTTGAAAACCTTTTGATTGATAGTGGAATTGAATTTCAATCCCGTGGACGTCCTCACATTGAGGGAACCACGTAAAAATTCTTGTGTTGCCTTTGATTTAATTTTTTCGCTTTAGTTTTTATTCCCATTGATTGATTTACTTGTATGAAATCACATATTGATTGATTGATTTATTCTCTTCTTTTCCTTCATCCTCATAAACCTTGTTGCTCTCACCATGACCCAGCCTGACTTCCTCTACAACTTCTGCATAGACAATGGTAATTACACTAGCAATAGCACATAACAGAGAAATCTCAACACCCTCCTCTCCTCTCTCTCCTCCAACACCGACAAATATGGGTTCTACAGCTCCTCAGTCGGCCAAAACACCGACAGAGCTAATGCAATTGTGCTCTGTAGAGGAGATGTTGAGCTTCAAGCATGTCGTAGTTGTATCAATGACTCTATTACTAGGCTCACTCAGGTTTGTCCTAACTACAAGGAGGCAATTGGTTGGTATGACTATTGTATGCTACGATACTCAAACGCGTCCATAAAGGGCACTATGACAGACAATCCCAGTTTCTCTGGATGTGGAACGTCGATACTGTGACGAGCACAAGTCAATTCCTTCTGAACCTGGGGGCCTTGTTGGAAAACCTTCGAAACCGAGCTGCGTGGTCTAGCGGTTTTCGCCAGTTCGCTGCTGGAAACACAACGGGTCCGGATTTTCAAATATTTGGACTTGTGCAGTGCACACCTGATTTAACTGGGAAGGAATGCATTAATTGCCTGTTTGGTGGTGCTGAAGATATTTCGAAATGTTGTGATGGGAAGAAAGGAGGGAGAGTTATCAGACCAAGTTGTAATTTTCGGTATGAGAGCTTCTTTAATACCATTCCAGCTGATGCACCACCCCCGCCAGCCTCACCACCACCACCAGAACCAGGTATAATGAGTTGATTATAATTGTTCAATCTATAGGGCTCGTCGAATATTTCATTCCTGTATTAAAAAAAAAAAATCACATTGATCAGATATCGATAGCGACTTAATCTGTTTAAATTTGTATTAACAGTAAATGTAATTTTAAAAATAAATTATTCACATAAATGTGATCTGAAGTGACTATTGATATCCGATCAACGTAATTTTTTGTGAAGATGAATTACTCAACGAGTCTTACATATTGAACGATTTGGATCTTCAAGACGAATTTAAAAAGTTAAAAAAAAATTATGAAAAATAAAAAAAATATAAAAAAAACTAGTTGATTTTAGGTTTTATTGTCTTTTCTAGACTTTTTTTTTCAAATTTGTTAAAAAAAATTACTTTTTTTGTACATATAGTAGAGTAGAACTCAAAAAAGTATATTAAAAGAAAATAATTTTAAAAAATCACTAAAAGAAAAAAAAAGTAACTAAAAAAGCCATCCCATATGCATTGTAGATGCCAAGCAGAAATGAGGTAATATTAAAAATAAATAAATAAATTTTAATTTAAGGTTCTTGATATTAAAATTTTATAAGATAAAGAACATTTAATATTTTCATAGTAGTTGGGGTCTCTCAACATTTTTACAGAAAAATTTCGGTATAGAGAAATTTCTCTAATAATATTATTTAAGGACCTTAATTAATAAGAAAAAAATATATCGAATCTCTCTAACTATCAAAAATTGAAGAGGGAATATTTCGTTAATTATTCCAAGAAATAAACGTAAATTAATTGCTTTTCAGGAAGAATAGATCATGTGGGTTATTATTAATGGGTTTTTTTTTTTTTTTTCTCAGCTCAATATTTGAAAAGATCTCATGGCAAAAAAAGTATGGTGACGGTCACAGTGGCTTGTGTTGTTGGAGTGTCATTAGTCATAATCTCCTTATTTGGTTGGCTGGTTGGTTATGCGAAAGAGAAAAGGTCACCAAAATTACAAAATGTTTTATGATAAACACTATGACTACATCATGTCATCATCTTCATATATTTTGTATATTCGGTTGTCCTCTTGGATAAGCATATTCTGTTGATATGAAAACACAATAATATGCTTATATCCAATTTGGTAAAAATGAGTTATATTTTTAATTTTGAAGACACGTACAAATAGTTTTCAAAATTGTTGTAACAAAAAAAATTATTATTTTCATAAAAAAAAGTCTTCGGGCTTGTTTGATTTGTTTGTCAGAAAAATTTTTGAGAAAAATTCTCAACAAACAAATTTTCAAGAATAATCAAACCAAATAAATTTTTTCAAAAAAAAATCCCAAAATTTTATTTGGTTACTTACTTTCCAAAATCACTCTCTCTTTCTCATACACATCAAATCAATCACTTTTTTTAAAACTCTCTCCCTAAAACAATTTTTCAAAACCATTTCTGAAAAAAGGCAAACCAAACAAGTTTTCGTACTTTTTATCTCAAAAACTACTCTACAAACACAAACCAAACACATCATTTGTCTCTCATCACTACTTTCACCCATCCCATCCAATCGCCGTCACTAGTAATCACCTCTGGCTATCGCCTCTTGTTCATAGTAACTTCCTACAAACACAATTACCTCCGATCACCATCTCTCCCTCTCGATCACCTCTCACCAAAAATCTCTTTATGCCACCAGTGGTTGGCAACCACATTTATCCACCCGTATCATAAGTGTGTACCAAATATTGTTTTTCCTCTTTCACCCAAAAATAACATAATTGTGTTTAATATTTTTTATAAAACCACAATTGCGAACATTACCGAACCACACTTTAATCCAACATGTGATGTAATTCTATGCAAACATCACAACTAGTTTGTTATTCCTTTCAATTTCCTCTAATTTTTTTTTTTTTCTCTACAACCAATGGACCAAATGCAGGTTTTCGTAAATACTTGCATTGCCCTAATATTTACCATGTTACAGTACAGGAAAGAGAGGACAACACAAATTTTTGTTTACTTCCAACAATAGTACAAGATCCTTTGAGACCTCCTCAAGCCAAAAGTTATTTGATGAAAGTGGAACAAATGCAGATTTACCAATTTTTTGTCTAAGCACCATTGTTGAAGCCACAGATAATTTTTCTTTTGCCAACAAACTTGGTCAAGGTGGCTTCGGAACAGTGTACAAGGTAGTATATCTCTTTCTATATGTTTATTTTTTTAAAAAAATGATTTAAGTTAACCTTGCTTTTGATTTTAGGGTCAACTACATGATGGACGTGAAATAGCTGTTAAAAGGCTATCAAAGAATTCAGAACAAGGGGTAGAGGAATTCAAGAATGAGGTTACACTGATTGCTAAACTACAGCATAGGAATCTTGTGAGGTCGTTGGGATGCTGCATTCAAAAAGAAGAGAGAATATTAATCTACGAATATTTACCGAACAAAGGCTTGGACTCTTTCGTCTTTGGTACATTCGATAAAACTTATTGTTCAAGCATTATCATTTGAGAATAGCATATACACATACATGTTTTGTAGTGTGTTGAGTACTTTTTCTTTTTTTGGTCAATCAATATTAGAATAATTACAAATATGAAAAATATTTACATTATCAAACAAACTACAAATCCATAATAATTAGAAAATCAACAAAACCTAACGCAACCAATATACCATGCCCATGCCCATGCCCAACAAACACTACTAACTACATTCAACCCCCATAATGGGGGAACCAAACCCAAGTCCAACAAACTCTATTAAGGGGTTGTTTGGGGTGTTTTAAATAAGTGCACTTTTTGAATTTTTATGAAATATGGGTTAGGTATGGGTTGGGTTTGAAGTGATGTGATAGAGAGGTGATGTGACTTAAATAAGATGATGTGACTTAAATAGGATAGTGACTTTTTGACTTTTTAAATTTTTTTGAGGATGCCAAACTTGGCCTAACTATATTGAACCCTCATAATAGGGTAACCAAGCCCAAATCAGAGCCCAAGCCAATCAAATACTACTAACTACATTCAACCCCTATAATGGTAGAATTTACTTTTTCAGATAAAACAAATGGGTCAGTGCTGGATTGGAGAACACACTTTGACATTGTTTTGGGGATTGCTCGAGGCATGATATACCTTCACCAAGACTCAAGATTGAGAATAATCCACAGAGACTTAAAAGCCAGTAATGTTTTACTTGATGCTACAATGAATCCAAAAATATCCGATTTTGGTATGGCTAGAATGTTTGGAAGGGATCAAATTGAAGCAAATACAAAACGAGTGGTTGGAACATAGTAAGTGTCGAATGCCCTTGTTTGTAAAGCTAAAGAGAGATCGATGTGCAGTATCAAACTAAAATATTATTATTATTGTAATTGCAGTGGTTATATGTCTCCAGAGTATGCAATGGAAGGCATGTTTTCAATAAAATCCGATGTTTTTAGCTTCGGGATTTTACTATTGGAGATCATCGGTGGAAGAAAAAACAATAGTTACTATCAAGAGAACTCCATGAATTTAATTGGACATGTAGGTATGAAAAGATATATTACATCTTGTTTAGTAAATCCTATTACTCACAAATTTTCATTTGTTAAAATTCACAAATTTAATCTGAAATTGAAATTTTAGTTGTTAACAAAAACATGAATTGGTTGGGGACTTTCCTTGCATAATAACATATAATTAGGAGTGGAGGGAAAGGTAATCAAGAGGGCATGTCCCCTTCCCCTAAATTGTTTAAAACCCTCAATTTTTGTAGTAATTCTACAAATACTCGTAAAGTTGTTTTAGTAGCCCTCCCAAAACTTTTTTCCTTCACTCTCAACCCCACTCTTGGAATTCTAGCTCCGCCCCTACCTATAATGCTTTTGATGACGATGTTATACTTTGTTTCAGGTCTGGCACTTATGGAGAAAAGGCAAATCCTTGGACATAGTTGATCCATTGTTGGGGAATTCATATCCAACTCATGAAATTCTTCGATGCATTCATGTTGGTCTATTGTGTGCACAAGAGTTTGCAACTGAACGGCCAACTATGTCAGATGTTGCTTTCATGTTATGCAATGAAACAACATTAACTCCCCCTAAACAACCTGCATTCATCGTGAAAAGTAGACATGATCTAAAATCATCATCTGCAAATGCTGGACCTCCTCCGAATGGTCTTACAATTACATACTATTTTGGGAAGTTGGCTAAAAGCCACTTTTTTTGGTTTGTAGCAAAAGTCAAAAGTTGGCTTTTTTGTCTATTTTTTCATTTGGGAAGTTGGCTTTTAGACAACGGTGAAATTACAATTTTACCCTCATGGGTCAAAATGTGTTACATAGGTGAAGTCATAAATATTTTAAATAAATGGGGATAGTTTGGTCATTTTATTATGATTTGACATCATAAACAAACATTAATAAAAAAAAGTCAAAAGTCACTTTTTACCAACTTCTCAAATCATTTGTCTAAAAAAGCCAAAAGCTTGATTAAAAGCCAAAAAGTCACTTTTTACCATCTTCCCAAAATAATGCAATTTCACTCACTCAACACAACAATACGTCAAATACTTTTATTGCGTATGTCAGACTCATTCAAAATATAATGTATTTTTTAATTGTAATTCCTTATTTGAAGGGAAATATCTTTTGATTCTAATTTTTTTTACATTTGCTTAAAATACAAATTATTTCTTATACTTTTAGAAATTACATCTTGCCTTTTGAAATTTTTAATGATATTAGAAATTTCTTTCAATTAATAATTCAAATAATTTTATTATTATATAAAAGAGGAATTATTATTTTTCAAGTCACTTTTATTGAATAAAAACTATTAACAATAAAAGATTTATAATTTTTTAAATTATATAGAGCAATCATAATTAAAAAAACTCGGAGATGCATATGTAATTTGTCCACTTTAATATTATGGGCCCCCCTCGGGGCTAAACATGGCTGACAATGTACCACTATAACTGTTGCACTCGATTTTCACTTTTACTACTTACTTTTTTTTTGAACTCATGATATTTAAAACCAAACAAGCCACAGATACACCCATAAAATAGAAAACAACTTAAGCATGAGGAGGAGTATCAACCCAGCTTTTTGAACTCGAGAAACTCTCAAACAACAAGAGAATCCGCCAAAAGCAAGTTCCTTAAAGACAGAGGCGGATTCCTAATCCAATCTAAAGGGAGAACATCCTGCACCTTTGAGGAGGCAAGCCAATGGGCCACAGTATTAGCTGCTCTCGGCACCCAGGAGAAGGACAAAGAGGAAGCTTGGCCCATGGACCGAATATCATATAAAAATGCAAGGCACTCCCAAGGAGGAACCAGTTCAGAGACAGAGTTCAATGACTGATTTGCAATCACTTTCCACTTGGACATTTGAAAGTCCAAGAGCCTGGAGAAACATACACGCTAGCCGAATAGCGCGGGCTTCGCCTTGAGCGATTGAAGAGATGTGTACTCTGGAGACAACACCATCAATAAGTTGACCTTTCCAATCCCGCAAAACCACTGCCAGGGAAGTCTTCTGGCCTTTGGAGGCAAAGCTAGCATCACAATTCACTTTTAACAAACCGTAAGGAGGAGGAATCCATCTGGTACTAACCTGGTCCGCTAAATTAACATTTACAGGAAAAGCATCTGCCACGACGGCCACCGAGCAGCTCTCCCTCCAGAGAAGAGAAGCCTGTCGGATGACTTGCACCGGGTTTACTTCAGATTGATTGAAGACCCACTCATTACGAGCCTTCCACATGCACCACCCAACTGTGGCAGCCTTGCCCAAACGCTCTTTGCTAACCCACAGATTAGAACAACTCTCAAGAACTACCTGAGTCCACTGTTTTGCAGAGGAGAAAGAAGTGGACCCCGATAAGAAGCCAAGATCACACCCAAACCACACAGGCCTAGTCTAGTTACATTGAAAAAGAAGGTGTTCAATAGACTCCGGACATAAACCACAAATAGGACAAGAAGGGGAAGGAGCACGATTACGGCGATGAAGATTCTCTTTAGTAGCTAAACTGTTAGTACACACTCTCCACCAGAAATTTCAGACTTTGGGAGGCACTGGAAAAGACCAGATCAGTTTCCAAAATTTTCTAGATGGCTGAACTGAAGTAGAAGCCCAGAGGATACCCGTGATTGAAATTCCCGCTGAATAATCTGATACCCGCTCTGGACTTCGAAGGTTCCAGTTTTGGTGTGATGCCAAACAAGAGAGTCATCTTGATTAGCTGAGGATATGGGAATGGTCATAATAGATCTAGCATCCTCACTTTCGACCAACCCTCGCAATTTAACAGAGTCCCATTCCGGGAGATTTGGGATAAGAACCTCGCTGACCCTCTGGACATGGCAGTCCCGAGGCTGAGGAGTGAGAACTTGGAAATTATGGGACTGAGGAACCCATTTATCCTTCCAGAAAAAGGATAGATTTGCCATTACCAACTTGCCAGCGAAGTCCCTTTGATAAAAGCTCTTGGCCCTAAAGAATGCTAGCCCAGGACCACGATGGCCTTCTGCCCTTGAGACCTGAGAGAAAATCTGTGTGTGGATAATAAAGGCCCTTTAACACCTTAGCATAGAAAGAATGAGGGTTCTTGATGAGTCGCCAAGCTTGCTTAGCTAAAAGGGAAAGATTGAAGGAGTGGAAGTCTCTAAACCCCATACCACCCTGAGATTTTGTCATAGCCAAACTAGTCCAACTAGTCCAGTGAAAACCTCTATCCAGTGGATCACCTCCCCACCAGAAGTTGCTGATGTAGGATTTGAGACTCTTACAGAATTTCTTTGGAAAAACAAAGCAGGCCATAGCATAGGTCGGGATCGCTTGAATTACCGATTTAATTAAGACTTCCCGCCCTGCTTGCGATAACAAATTCTGCTTCCATCCCTGCATCTTGGTGACTACCTTTTCAATCAAATACCCAAAGGCTTCTGACTTAGATCTACCCCAAAACAATGGAAGGCCCAAGTATTTTGTCCCACGGATACTTGGAGACATCCCCAACAAATCAGTGATTTCGTACTTCACACCTTCAGGAGTATTTGCAGAAAATAAGATTCCGGATTTCTCAAAATTTATCGACTGACCAGAGGCAAAGCTATACGCATCCAGAATTGCCTTAAGAGCCTGACACTCCCGTCTATTTACCTTAGCAAAAAGAAGGGCATCATCCGCAAAAAATAAATGAGTAATAGTGGGGCATTCTCTTCGCATTTTAATTCCCGAAAGCAACATCTCACGAAGCCCATTGAATAAGGATAGAGACAAATCCACGGCAATGAGAACAAAGAGGTATGGAGACAGTGGGTCTCCCTGCCTTAAACCCCGTGAAGGAACTACAGCCGCTCGATTTTGACCATTAACAAAAACTGAGAAGGAAACCGTGGACACTAACTCCATAACCCATTGGATCCAAATAGTAGCAAAACCCATCTTCCCCATTAAAGCTCGCAAAAAGTCCCATTGAACACGATCATAGGCTTTATTAAAATCAATTTTGACCGCCATTTCATGCACATCACCTCTCTTCTTCAGCTTTAAGTGATGAAACGCTTCATGGGCCACGATGATATTGTCTTGAATCAATCCGCCAGGAACGAAAGCTGATTGTTGAGGCGAAATGATATTTTGAAGCACTAGTTTGAGTCTGTTGGCAAGTATTTTAGAGACAATTTTGAGTTTGAAATTGCACAAGCTGATGGGCCGAAACTGAGAAAGATTCTGGGGATTCTGGACCTTCGGAATTAGCACTAAATTGGTATGATTCCATTCCTTGAGGAGATGACCAATAGTAAAAAAAAAATTGATGGCCTCACATACATCTACACCCACCACATCCCAGTATTTGTGATAGAAAACTCTTGAATAGCCATCAGGCCCCGGGGCCCTTAAAGAACCAAGTTAGAAGGCAACAGCTTTGATCTCCGAGTCAGTGACTGGTTGGGTTAGCCTCCGGTTCATATCTTCAGTGACGAGGTGCCCCACTACTGAGAGAGAAGGAGCCAGATCCCTTGCCTAATCACTCTTAAAGAGAGTAGAGAAAAATCCAAACAAATGAGCATCAATATCTGCATCTGAGGTTAACCACATACCATGACCATCTAACAATTTAACCACCTGATTACGCTACCTGCGTTGAGTAAGGGTAGCATGAAAAAAAGAAGAATTGTGATCACCACACTGAAACCAACGAATACGTGACCTCTGATGCAAGTACATCTCTTCACGCAAAGGGTGACTTCTAATTCCGACTGAACTCCCCTTTGGGCCTGATCATTCTCCACCGAAGACGGTTGAGCTTGAAGATGTGCTAAATGGCCTTTTAAAGTATTAATTTTCAACTTGTTATTCCCAAACTCTCTCAAACTCCATTATGTCAATCCCCGACGGCAACTAGAAAGCTTTTGGCTCAGACGAAACATAGGCGATCCTACTGGAGGACACTGCCAACTGGCTGAAACAACATCTTTACATTCTGGGGATGTGGCCCACATCGACTCGAACTTGAACAGTTTAGGAACTTTCTTTGGAGGAATACAAAAGTTTAGGACTATTGGACAATGGTCAGAACCTAAAAATATTTCATGGATCACTTGGGCATACGGAAATATCTCTCTCCACGCCACTGTGGCGACTGCCCTATCAAGCCTTTCCCTGACTTTGTCTGAGCCGTGTTGATGATTTGACTAGGTGAACACAGTCCCATTAAATTCCAAGTCCAGAAACTCACAATCCGATAACACATTTTGAAACTTTTCAATATGCCGAGGACTGGGCCAAGCTCCGCCTTCCTTTTCCCAAACAGATCCAATTTCGTTGAAATCACCAATACAAAGCCACGGCTTGTTGTTCTCGCTGGCAATGGACCTCAAAACATCCCAGAAACCATCTCTAAGCTGAGGACGTGAAGGTGCATAAATAAAAGTTGCTAACCACTACAAACCTTGGCTCGCGATTACGCACCGAATCAGATTAGGGGTCTTGAATCTGATATCAACATCCACCTCAGTCGTCCACCATAATGCTAGACCCCCTGCCAAACCCTCGGGCTCCACATAACAACTATTAAGGAAATGCAAACTATGTCTAATGCTGTCTAATCTCGATCTCCGGTTCTTTGTCTCCATTAAGAAAACAATACCTGGGCGATGGGTTGCGCACAACCCTTGGAGGATCTGGACTGTCAGGGGTCGCCCAATCCCTTGACAGTTCCAGCTGATTCTTGACATAGAGCTTGTGGCTGTTGAGGGTCAGCCACCACTACCCGTGTTCCATCATCCAAAGGACTCTCCATAGGGTTAGACTGAAGAGCTTGAGAACACCTGATAGATTCAACCACAGCCCAAGAGCATCTTCATGCACATCAACATCCACCAAATTCGCCTATGTCGAAGCCTTTCTCTTCAATGTGGCCTTGATCTTAGGCGGCCTCCCTCTCCTCCCCGGCTTCTTGGGGAAGCTACCATTTTCAAACACAGGGACAGATACTAAGGATGTGGGTTCACTAAAGAGCTTATCATCCAGCTTAAGGGTTTTCGAAGGGGTAGGAAAAAGGTAGGTCTCATCAGAAGCTTTCCTCTTTAAGGATAGCCCAGTAAAGGCTGAGGATAACAAGCCTTCTGGGGCATCTGGACACAAGGAATTAGAGATGGGCTTATAGGGAGGGCTTGGTGTATCATTTTGAATTGTGGGATGGGTGCAGCTAGGGATAAGGCCTTGTGGGCTAATTTGAGAAGTAGGGCTATCAGACGGTTCAGTAACATAATAGGCAGGTTGACTTGGGCTTTGGCTTCGTATCATACTGTTTCCAGAAGGGATGGGCTTAGAGGTGTTATTGGGCCCTTTTGTCGCCAAGGTTAGGATGGGTTTAAGGGGTTGGACTACAGGAGTAGGGAGCTCTTCACACATTAAATTAGAAGGGCCCAAAGTCAATACCTTATTTCTCTCTACAGTGGTACCTCTCCCTGGTGTAGAGCAAGGCGAGACAGGTGTCACCAAGGAAGGCACTGCTATTGCTGGCTGAGAAGGTGGAGGCAAAGGAGATCGTGGTTCCACTCTTTCTGCGGTACTAGCCTGACCAGTCTGAGCTGGCCCATGCACACCACTCACATTTGTCGGGGTTGGAAACCTCTTTTGTGAGAGGATTGGTCGGAGGTGATCTTCCAAATCATCTATCTGATCCCGGTAATACTCAACCGCTAAACCCAAATTGCTAGCCACTCCCGTTCTCAACTCAGGGCCATAACCGGATAATTGCCCATCCTCACGCGTGACAAATTTGCAGGACTTGTTATCATGGCCAATTCTACCGCAATCGTAACAAAAATCTGATAGACGCTCATACTTGAACGCAACCCACAGATCAGTCTTTCCTGTCGCTTCTGGCTTCGGTCTTTTGAGTAGAAAGCCTCTAGAGAGGGGTAGAGAGGTATTGACATCCACCCGTAACCGCAAGAAGCTTCTTGCTAGTAGCAAGCCATCAGTAGGAGCTTCAACCCCCACCAACTTTCCAATAGTTTCAACGATAAGATGCCCGTTCCGGCGCGTCATTTTCTCCATAGGGAGACCATGAACTTGGACCCAAAATGGAGAATAAGCGAAATCCACTTCCGAGACAGCCTTACCAATCTGCAGAGGTTGTAAAACCAGAAGATTATCCATAACTAACCAAGGGGCCGTGCTTAAGATTAGAGCTCTGTCCTCTTCATCCCCAAATTTGAACAAATAAACATTATCGGGCCAGGGCATAATAGAGACCTCTGCTCGCGTCTTCCAAGCCCTCCGCAGAATTCGAGAAACCGCTTGCTTATTCAGAGCTTTGGAGGTAAGAATTTTCCCAATAAGGCAGAGTGAGGAGTTATCCTTGCTCTCGTCAGTGCCCTCTTCAAGTTCCAGTGTGACTAAATCATTGCCTCGAGACGGGTTTGTCGTCATTGTAGCATTCGGACTAACCGAGCTGGGGAAGGGAAACCAAGCCCTGGGAAACAAGGAGATGGGAAAGAATGGAGAATGAGGGCAAGGGATTGAGAGAGGGAGAAGGGAGCAGCTTGGGTTGAGATAGAAAGGAAGGGTAAATCAGATGGGTGAGGGCCAAGAAAGAGGTGAGAAAGACACTTATTGCTTTATTCAAACCCTTAAAAGATTTGTTTAGAGTCGACGCCTAACATAGAGTTTAGATGTGTTAGGTCATCTGAAAAATTGATTTTTAATGAACCGTACATTTATATTTTCTATCTACCAATGTGGAGTATGTTTTATTTTAATGACTCTTATTAATGGTTTGTGTGGATCAGATATGGATTCAGAGGTTTTTTGTTACGAGTGCACAAGCTTTGGTTTTGAACCTATATGTGTTGAACTTGTTGGAGTGCACAAGCTTTGGTTTTGCAATGATTGGTTTACCTGTTTGCTAATTTTATTGTTTGTGGAGATGAGACTGTCTGATTGTGGAGTTCACTAATTTACTTGTGCGCTTGGTGGTGAGCGGGTGGTTATTGGTATTAGCCCAATATATTAGTGAGAATATGTTAATCGTGATATTTATTAATTTACTTGTGAGCTTGATGGGCGAGTGAATGGTTATTAGTATTAATATACTTAACCCAATGTATGGATAATATAGTATAATAATATATATATAGTGCTGAAAATGTAAATAAAAGATCAAAAAAGTCATTTACTATACATTCGTTAAGGGACAATATATAATAATAATAATATATATATATATTATTGGTATTTAAATGATATAAATAAATAAAGACCGAAAATGTCCGTCTCGGTGTATTTACTATACATTCGGTTAAGGATTGGAATATAATAATAACATGATTTACATATATATAGTATTGATATACTTTAACTATATAAATAATATATGATTAGATGAGGTGATACTCTATTATTTTTACATATAAAGGGACAGACAAGAGTTTCTGTAAAATCACAATTCCACGTTCATTGTATATAAGCAAAAGAACAAAATGAAGGGGCTTAAAAATCACAACGATAGCAGTCATCATGGTGTACGGGTTTGATTTTAAAACAGCATTTTAGCTAAATATTACAAAAACGTAACTGTGACACATTGGCTTGTAGTATACCACTATTGACTAGCTCTATCTGACAGTTCTAGAAACATTGGCTTGTAATATACCACAATTGACTATCTCTATCTGGCACTTCTTGAACATGTCTGCGTATTTGGGCGAAATATTTGGTAGAGTAGCTGGGCTCGTTCCCCAAATAACACCCAACCAACCATTAAAAGAAAAAAGAAAATCATTTAATGCACATTAATATATATTTGAGAGATAAAATACTTGAATATATACTTAGCCTCCGTTTGACAAAGTGATTTTTAGATTTTTTTTAGTTATTTTAATTACAAAAGATAAAATAGGTTATTTTAGTCACAAAAAATAAAACATCGCATCCAACTCATAATCATTACATTCTTCTCTTACAAAAAAAGTCAAAAAAATCAAAAAATCAAAAAGGCCTTCCCAAATCAAACTTTTTAGCCCAGGCTAAAATAGTCAAAAAAGTCAAAAAGTCAACCTACTTCCCAAACGAAAATTTTTGACATAATACAATTATTCTGA
The DNA here is from genome assembly GCF_004153795.1 of Camellia sinensis. Lineage (NCBI taxonomy): Eukaryota > Viridiplantae > Streptophyta > Magnoliopsida > Ericales > Theaceae > Camellia > Camellia sinensis. The sequence continues at coordinate 1,387,729 of NW_021025388.1, forward strand.
GACTTGAACTCATTACTAAAGATTATTAGGATAAAATTTTACCATTAGTCACGGAAAAGTTTACAATATGCACCATTTTTAAATGATACACATTGTAAAAAGTTATGATTTTTTTTTATGATGAACGTTATGATTGTTTGTAATGTGTATTATGACATTTTGTAATAAAGTTATAAATAGTGAATTTATGATGTGTATCCTAAAGTTAGGAATGAAAATGTTATGATATTTTGTAATTTTTATTATGTCACTTTGAGATTTTGTTATGATATTTTTCAGTGAAAAAAATTATGACTTTTGTATTGAAAAAATTATGAAACAAATACCGTATACACATTTTTGAGAGTTCACTCCAACCAACCATCACTCCTATAAATTCCTATCCACTTCCTCATACAATTGAAAGAAGAAAAACTAAAACATCCTTTTCATCATCAAACTTTTTTTGGGGGGTTATTCTATCATCAAACTTTGCCTGCTGCTTGTTTTAGTGCAATATCTGCAGATCCAATATGGGTTTTGTTGTGGGAACCATAAGCATCCTTATTTCAAGCAGTGTGTGTTTGTACTTGCTCTTGGTTCTCATCAACCTCTTTCGCAAACTATGGTGGACTCCAATTAAGATAGAGCGTATGCTGAATTCACAAGGAATTGGAGGCCCAGGCTACAGATTCATCCATGGAAACACCAAAGAAATCCGCACCATGAGAGCCGAGTCCATTAGCAAACCCATGGATTTATCCCATCAAGTATTTCAGAGACTCCAGCCTCATATACACTCTTGGCTCAAGATTTACGGTACTTACTCATCATTAGTTTCATAATTTTATTTTATTTTTG
>NW_021025388.1:1403109-1456758 GCF_004153795.1 Camellia sinensis
CATTTGCCATGGCTTATGGCACAAAGGTAGCCTTCTTCATTTAAGTCGGCATCCTAGGGATCAGAACCCAGGGAGTAGAGAATGGGACTAATGAGGATTTTTTGCCCGAGATCTGGACCTATTGGAAGAAAGAAGGGAGAGAGCAGCAATTCGGCTGGGGGCATACTAGCAGCAGCTTGATAGGGCTTACAATAAGAATGTCAACCCACGAGAGTGTCAAGTTGGGAACCTCGTCCTGAGAAAGGTTGTCGGCAACAAGAAGGATCCCAAAGAGGACAAGCTTGGCCCAAATTAGGAGGGACCTTATAGAATCATCTCGGTCGCCGGCAATTAGGCATATCGACTTGAAGACAGTGAAGGCAAAGAGTTGCCAAGACCCTGGAATACTTGCAATCTGAAGTTTTTTTATCATTAGATTTTTTATTTTTTAAGTTTCTTGTTATTAACCGAAATAATAATAAAGTCTTAGCTTAATTTTTTAACTTGTGTAGTATGATTGACCAGTCACTTGGCGATGTTTCTGATTGAAACATGACGAATAACTTAGACTTATTATATGGCAAAGTTGAATTATACTTGCATATAATAGAGTTGAACTAAGTTGGCGATATTTTTGATTGAAACATGACGAATAACTTAGACTTATTATATGGCAGAGTTTCTGCTTGCATATAATAGAGTTGAACTAAGTTGGTGATGTTTTTGATTGTAACATGACAAATAGCTTAGACTTATTATATGACAGAGTTAAATTATACTTGCATATAATAAAGTTGAACTAAGTTGGCGATGTTTCTGATTGAAACATGATGAATAACTTAGACTTATTATATGGCAGAGTTTCTACTTGCATATATATAATAGAGTTGAACTAAGATGATGATGTTTCTGATTGAAACATGACGAATAACTTAGACTTATTATATGACAAAGTTGAATTATACTTGCATATAATAAAGTTGAACTAAGTTGAGTTAAACCGGACTTGCCATATCAGCAGAGTCAAACACAGATTAAAACTAAGGGCATTTTGATAAGATTAACAGAAGAACCAAGGTTGGTAAACCTCAACCAGTCTTTGTTTGAATATTACCTCGACAGCGAGGTCAAAACCACATGCTTAATGAGAACCTAAGTGGAACTTAAGTTCACATTAGGGGGCAGAGGGCTGGAGAATGATGCCTGGGAGTTGGAATTTACAAGCTAAGATTAGTTTAACACTTGTTGAAATTTTAGGAAAAATTTACAAGTTGAAGTTAAGTTGAGGTTATGATTAAAGGAAGATTAATTTAAACACTTGTTAAAATTTTTGAGAAAAGTTTACAAGTTAAGCCAAGGTTGTATTGAAAGAAGTACTTATGTACTTGCCGAGATTACCATGTTGCCAAGACTTGGAAGATATTTGAAGATAGAAGTCCTGTTAAGTAAAAAGTGAAGTGGCAAGTTGTAAATAACATTTGTGAAAATATTATACAAAATATTTTCAAGTGTTAGGCCAAGGCCGAGATAAACTGTTAGCAGGTATAACCGAAGTATTCCACATCGAGAAGATTACACAGTCAAGGTGTACATTGAAGACATGCAAATTATTCTAAGTATAGAATCATACAAGAGTAAAAAGAACACACATGCAATCACATTGAAAGAAGAAATTTGAGAGTGCATTCAGATAAGGAAGGAAGGCACTTCGGCCTAACATTGAAGAATAATTGTTCAGATTACAAAAGTGGAACGTCGGCCGAATTAAATCTTACATCGTTTCAAAAGTAAGAAAAAAAGTACAAGGTACCAAGAAAAACATCAAAACAGACTACTCGGCGTCAGTGGTGGACTGTGTCTCAGACCCAAAAGACAGTTGGAAAGACTTATCGGCAGCCTTCTCATCCTTGAGCTCAGCATCGATCTCCTATAGAGTTTGATCGAGGCTCTTCTCGGTGATTGGCATCTCGGAGTTTGTCTTCTGGAAGAGGTATCCTTTGAGACCTCACCCTCCTCATCCTGAGTCAAGTCCAAGACTTGCTCATTCAGAGTTGGGGACTTGACCCCAGCAGCCTCTTCATTCTTCTTGGCCTCAGCTTCCTCCCCGGACTTAGCCTCCTCCTCGGATTGGCTTGGAGTATGGGGGAATGGCAGGATGAGGTTGCTGGCGTTCTTGAGGGGAGAGTCCTAGGAGACAGCCAACTCCTTCAGAGCAACCATCTAACCAAGGGAGAAACCCTTGTTGCATGCCTGCTTCACTTGTTTCTTGTAATCTTCATTGATGTTGGTTGCCCCCTTGGCATACGCCTTCTCATCCACCGCTTTGATCTTGGTGTCCTTTGTGGCTAGGGCAACAATGAGCTCAACCTGGACTTCGGCGGTCTTTGCCTCGGCCTCTTTTTTTTCGACTTTGAGGACTTTGGCATGGCTTCAGCGGCCCCAGCCCTCTCCTTGGCCTCATCTTGAGCTTTCTTGGCCTCCTTGGCCTGGTCTATCAGAGTCTTCATCTTGGCCTCAGCCCTATTAATGGTCTTCTGCAAGCCAGCAGCCTCCTTGGTCTTGTTGGCCAACTCCTTCCTAATGGTGAAGGCTTGCATCGCAAAGGAGTGGCCATGCTGGATCACCTAGAAGAAATGGGAAAAAACAAATGTTAGTAAAAACTCTCTAAGTATGAAAAAATAGAGAGTGGAGAGTACCAAGTGATGGGGGCCTACCTGTATGGAGTGCTACAGCATCAAAGAAAAATTTTTGTACTCGCTCATCTTGGTGTTGCGATCGAGATCTTTGGAAAGGAGCAAGGCAGTAGAGAGGGCAACGCCGACTTCAATGTCGTCGACGCTATCGCAAGCTCTAACCGGCTTGTCCTCAATTGTAATTGGGCAAGCCCAGGGGACATCTGATTTCATAGACCCCGAGGCTATTGCAAACTCTGACCTCGGCTTCTTTGACTGGGTTAATTCAGAGGGAGCAACTCGACGGGCCTCTTTTCGGCAGCTGAGACACTTTTTTTTGCCTCAGCAATTTTGGAGATCGGCAAGGTGTCCTCAGAATTGATCTGAGTTACCATTGCCTTAGGTTGGGCTTTTTTTAGTCTTTTTGGCTTTGGCTTTGGTTGAGACTGGGATGGTGAAGGTTGTACGGTGACAGAGTTGGAGATGTCGGCTAGAAGGTCATCTGCTACAACCTTCTTACGACCCATCTCGACGATGGCTACAGATCGACGTCGGCATTTGCATTGAGAAGGTTGGATTAGTTATGGAGCTAAGGTTGATGGTTGTTTTGCTGGATCAGAGGTTGATCCCTGATCTAGCCGAAGTGATGAAGTTGTAGGAGGAGTTGTGGCGGAAGGAGGAGACTTGCTCTTCTTCAGGACATCAGGTAGAATGAACTTGTAGGTTGGGATGTAATTGAGTAGCAGAGGTGCTTTTCGCTGGTCAACTAGCAGACCCAACAACTTCTTAAAGTCCTTGCTTTGGTAGAATGTTTTGCGGAAGTCCTTTGGTGGCTGAGGAAAAACTACAAGACAAAACAAATAGAGGTTAGAGCATATGAAAATATCAAGGTAAGAAAGACTCAAAAGCAAGTAAAGGTGACGCTGGGATCTTACGATCTCCCTTTTTGAAAATTGTTCCGCTTAGAGGATAGAGGTGAAGGTCATCATCTGGTTGGAACTCCCAGTTGCCCGACACAATGAAGTAATCGTCTCCAGCACCCTTATTAGAGTCTGGGAGGTCAGCGACAAGTTTGTATTCCATGAATCTCGGCTTAAGGTATTAGATATAGTCTTTTTCTAACTTCATGCCGCACATTGTGTAGCAGTATTGGATGTCGGCATGGGTAACCCTAGCATTCTCTTTTTTGGCTAAGGCAATTATACCATTGATAACTCGGTAGGAGTTAATGGCAAGTTGCATTGGGTTCAGATTGTAGTAGTGCAGGACTTCTCAGAAAAGGGTGCCAAAAAGGAGCCTAAGTCCACACTCAATGAAGGCTACAACGGGAAAAGGCATATAGTCCTTCCCCGGCATAATGGAGTCATTCTCTCCTGCCAACCTAAGGTGAACATCGGCAGGGATGGCAAACTCCTGCCTAAAGTATGCTAACTTAGTTGGAGTGTCTACCCTCTACTTGAACATACCCATGACATCGGCTAAAGTGGGGGAGATGTTGGATTTTGAAAGGAAGTGATTTGATAGGGTTTAAAGGACCTCGGCTAAAACCTAAAACTTGTGTTGAGGCAAATTTTTCTGGAGATCAAAAGGGGTTTTAGGTTCGGTTTTCCTAAAAATCAAGTTTCTAGAACAAAATCCCAAGCCTAAGAATCTGGAAAAAGGCACAGAAAACAGAGACAAGAATATGTTTCAGACTCAAAGAAATCAAAGAGCATTGAACAAATTTGTGCAAGTGTGCAAGGCTAAGAACAGTGGCAAAGTTGAGCGAATGTGTGTGCACTTTGTACATAAAGGTCAAGAATCAAGAACAAGACAAGCACAAAAATTGCAAAACAGAACATACTCAAACATGCGAATAATGAAGCTTAAATCATAGATAGAGACTGAAGAACATGACTGTGTTCGCCATGGCAATAAACAGAAGCAACAAAATATGAAAAACTAAAGAGAGAGAAAATAGTAACTCATTGAAGAAAATGGAGCCGGTGTGAGGTACGTTGGAGTTGAACGCGGGTGGTACGAGTGGCAGAACGTCGAAAGCCTTGCCAGAAGGGAAAGATGAAGTAGTTGCAGAAAGCTTCAAGAACGAAAATGGAGGATTTGAGAAATGAATGTTAGAGAGAGAGTTTGAAGAAGACGAAGATGCAAAAGTGAAACGGTGAAGAGAGAGGGAAGTGTTTTTGTCAAAACATGAAAAGGCAGCAAATCGCAATTAGTGTGCCTAGGATGACATGCTTGTCAGACGGCGCACGTAAGTGCGATGCGACTTGATGGCGCGTGTCAGGTACAGTTCAATAGGGAAGAGATGCGTGACAAAAACGGTTGAAATACCGTGCATGACAGTTTATACGTGTGTTGAAACTCTTGGAGTTCTTGATTTAATGAAGCAAAGACCTCGGCTTGGGGGACGATCCCAGCAAAATAACTTGAAACAAACTTGGTTATTGGTTCTAAAGCAATGGAAAAACAAATTATGGGACTTGGTCATGTGGAGCCGATAAAGTGATGACCTCGGTAATTAAAGCTTAGTCGACATGCTATATGGTTTGAAGATATAGGTTCCATCACCTCAAGATGCTGAGGTAATAGAACCTAGGGGCAGTTGTGGGGACAAATTTTTTTAGACAGCAACACGTGGCCGAGGTTGCACCGAAGTGCCAGCCGAGGTGCCATGTGTTCTGGTCATGACACTGAGATAATCTTAGCTAGGAGATATCGAAATCCGAGATGAGCGGATAAGTTACAAGAGTCCTAGAATGAGGGAAGACTTCAGTCTGGATAAGGATAAAGCTCTTAGGAAGTTTATCTAAACTTGGTTTGAGAGTCCTGGATAGGCATTAAGCCAGAGTCCATTGAAGCTAGGCTTCTATAGGGATCAAGTCAGTGCTGGTTATAAAAGTAAGGCACCCTCGTGGGTCTAAGGTACGCTTTTTGCATTCTGAATAGTGAGTTAAGCACTTTTGCTATCTTTGAGAGATAACTGACTTGATCGTCAGAGTGCCCCCGGGTGGATGAACCACCGCCGGAATCTTATCTTTTTGTGACAGGTTGTTCGAGCTTAATCTATTCTGCCAGTGCTCTCTAGCTGAGTACCTGTTTGGCAGTGTGGTCAAAAATTGACACGCACACTATTTCTTTCCATTTTTTTTCTTTCCTTTCCTTTCTTCCTGATCTCTTATTCTCAGTGTTTCTTTTATTTTAGTCTTTTGAGTTTTTTCTGTCCTGTGAGAAGTGCTGGAATGACGGGTTTACATCTATACTTGCGAATCTCTGAGAATTGATCTGGCCTTTTGTTAGTGGAGTTTTTCCTGATCCTCGACGGCTTCCTTATCCATTCCGATTGGGAATTGATCTGGCTTTTTGTTTCTTTCGTTGGTACAATGATACTGCATGTTTATTTTTTTATTTTTTTATTTACTTTGGTTGTTCTTTCCTTTGCTAGCATGTTTAGTTTAGGATAAATTATAAATATCACTCTGAGATTTGATTAAAATACAAATCGTCCCATGTGGTTTTGAAAATTACATTCCACCCTCTGAGGTTTCTAATTTCATAACAAATCGCCCCATTTATTAATAACTCATCAAGTTAATTAACAGTTTTTAATAATGTTATAAATATGTTTCAATAAATAATTTAGACAATTTTATTATTGTATAGAAAAGTAATTATGAATTTTTTTTCTTTAGTTAATTCTGTTAAATAAATTTTTTTAACAAGAGAGTACTTGTAATTTTTCAAACTACAGAGGACAATCTGTATTTTAAGCAAATCTCAGGGGTGTATTTCTAATTTATCCTTTATTTTATTATTTTATTACGTTAATCGGGTATCGATAGCTATCTCATCGGATCATATTTCTTTCAATCATTTATTTTTTCACAGTTCATTTTTTTTTATACAAAACTAATTTGATCACGTAGTTGTTGATATCCGATTAATATGATTTTTTACAAGCATATAGTATTCAACGAGTTCCATATACTAACGGTTCAAATTATTGAAACGGGACCCATAGTGGACCTTCATGGACCCAATAATACCCTACTATAGACACTCCACTTTCGACCGCCCTTAAGACTTGAGCACTACTAATGGCTTACTTAGTGATGCAGGCTATGCTATGCGAAGGTTCGATTTCTCAGGCAAGGAGAGTCAAATCCAAACCTCACACCCCACTTTGGACCAAAAATATTTTAGATCTTAAAACCCTCTCTTTCAAAATATTTTTGAAATAAAGTTTCTACGATGCTCTGAGGCTCGCATTTTGTCAAATATTGCATTTTTCGGTAAACCGAGCAAAGACAAAGTGGAAATGAATGAAAGAGATGAAATATTTGAAAAATCTCTCAAAACACCTTTTTTAGGGGTTTGGAGTTGAAGAAAAGAGGAGAAGAGGGAAGAAACCAAGTTGGAGAAGAAGATGGGCATGAATCGCTAAGAGAGAGTCGAGCAGCCCTCACTAAATCAAGTCTATCCTTTTGAATACTTGGATTTTAGCTATGAGGCCACCACCGTTGGAAAGCTTACTTCCGGGGGTTCATTTTTCACTTAAGAATCTCCTAAAGCCGTGTCTGGATGGGGGAGATATGGTTGAAATTGGGCATCATTCCGGTTAGACCGAAACTAAGCAACCTTCACTAAAAAAGGGATATCTCTTAGCACACATGGAATTTTGAGATGAGGCTGCCAAATTTGGAAATAAGACTTCCGGGGATACAGTGTAGGCTTAAGAATGACTTGAAAAGGAGTCTAGATAAAGGAATTAGGCTTGCTTCAAGTTAGAGACCAGGACTGATTTTTTCCATCAGCCTCTATGGAAGTCCACCGGCCACAATTGAACCTCACCGGCCATAGGTCGGCCAAAAGTGAACCTTATCGGCCAAAAATGATGGCTGGTCGGCACCAAAGATGGTCGTTAGGCCAAAAGTGCCCAGAAAGCCCAGAATTGACAAATATTTCCCCTCCAGATGTCCTAGATATTTCTAAATTGAGATATTTTGACCAAAAGCTCTTGGATTGCTATATAATGAAGTCTTGTATCTCATTTTCAAGGGTTAGAACATTTCTTGAAGGCTTAGAAATTTGAGAGCTTCTCACTCTAGAATCCTCTCTCTCTAGAAGTTTTGTGAGCAAAACTCTCTCCCTCCCTATAATTCTCTCATTCTCCTCTTGTTTTAAGCTTAGAAGTGAGAATTTCTTACGCTTTTGCAAAGAGACCCTTAACCAAAGTTGATCATCTTTGGGTTGAGGTGGTTTGGGACTTTGTTTGAGCTCCAAAAGGGTGACTTTGGCTCAGATTTTGGTTGGTTTTGCTGCTGGCCTTCAAGGTGCTTCAAGGGTAAGAACTTCCTCATTTCAAGTTTGTTTTTGCACACTTGCTTTATCCCCCTTTTTCCATTGTTTTGTTGTATTTTGGGGCTGGTTTTGAACCATAAAAACTCTGATTTTGAGGTTCCAAAATGGAGGTTTAAGCCCCTTTTGAGTTTGAGGGTGGTCCACCCTTTTAGTCTCTTTGCTTGTGAAGCATTTGTGCCATCTTCTAAAGCCTTTCAAAACAACTTTTCGTGGCCTTAGAACCATTAAAATCTAGAGGATTTTTAGTGGTAAAAATCTTGCTTTGAGGTCCCAAATGGGAGGGGATAGCCTCCCCTCCTTGTGTCTCTATGCCATGCCTTGTTAGCTCTATAAAGTACCATCTTTTTGTGGCTTATGTTAGCTCTTTTCAGGCATGTTTTTGTGACTTTTTGGGCCTGCTCTAACTCTCTTTTAAGCTGGTTTGGTTGTTGCTTGCATGCTCCATACACTTGTAGTGTAAATTTGCACACTAGCCCAACATGGATCTTGCTTTAGACCATCATTCTAGTGTGATTTTGGCTTAACTCCACTAAGCTTCTGGCCATGTTTTAGCATGCTTAAGGTCTGATTTATGTTGTTTTAGTCATGCATGCCATGCTTTGTATAGCCATAGTGCATTTTAGCTCACTAGCCTTGAGTTTCCAAGCCACTAGCATGCATTGCTTGAGCTGTTTGCATGATTTGGCATCATTTGGTAGGTAATTTCAGTCCATAAAATTCTGCCATGCTCTCATCTTTATCACTCTTTGATTGTGTTTAAGAGTTATGTCATTATGCCTTATTTGTGAGCTAATTCGGGAGCCTATCTTTCTTGCCATCTTTGTTGCGAGTCCAGCACGTTTTTGCTTCCTTTTTGACCTGCCTTAGGTCTGTTTTGAGTGCTTTAGGTCATTTGAGCATTGCTTGGTACGGTTGTAGTGTAAAGCTCTTGACTAACTTTGTATTTCAAGCCCTTTTGCATGCTTTGTTTGAGCTATTTGCATGATATGGCATCATTTGGTAGGTGATTTTAGAGCATATTGCATTGCCACACTCTCACATTTTCCACTCCTTCAATGTGTTTGAGAGTTGTGTCTTCATACCTTGTTGGTGAGCCAATTTGTGCACATGCTTGTCTAGCCTTTTGAGCTTATTCCAGCATGTTTAGGCCATTATTTTGATGTGATTAAGTTCTGTCCAGAGCTGGTTTAGTCCATTACGCATTGCATTGCATGGTCCTAGTGTAAAGCTCTTCACTTATTTCAATGCTTAAGTGCTCTAGCATGTTGTGCATGCGATGTTTGCATAGTAGAGTCTCGCATTTCATGCCACTTTAGCACTAAAAATCTGCCATCCTCCTCATTTCTTCACTTTTGATTTGTTTTGAGAATTGGTTAGTCTTGAGTTTGACTTTAATGCAAGGGATTGAGACTTGTGCTTAAATGGCTTCAACCCTCTTTTGAGGGTTACTCCTAGTCAAAGGCATTGGTCTCTCCCATGCCTTAAACCATTCTCTTTGATAGACCTCTCTCTCATTAGAGGACTCTCATGTTTGGACAAGTTGATTAGTGAATGGATTGGTAATGTTAAAATGTGTAAACAAAATCAATCAAGTAAAATGTGCAAAGCTAAGCATGTTGCATGTGTGCGTTGCATTGTGTTCAACCGGACGTTATGTTGAACACAAAGTGAATTGGTCCATTTCAGACTTGAAGTGATAAAAATGGACCAATCTCCTTTGTCTTCATCGCCTTTGATTATCCATGATAAGGTGATGGTCCAAGTGTCTTGTTTGTCATGCATTTATTGAGTTTGTGCAAGCTTGGCTCTTTGGCCATCATGCATTGAGATGCGTGATTAATGGCCCAAGAGTCGAGTACCACACTCCCTTGAGCTTGAGAAATGATAGGGAGGGTGGTTGTGCACACATACCTTGTAAATGCATTTCCATACTCTGTTTGTCCTCTGTTGCAGCAAAATAGCATTCTGTAGGAATATATGGCCGGCCGGCCATCCTCAGTGTCGGTCGACTAAACACTTTTGGTCGATATCCTTACAAATGTTCGATGACCAATTCCACATGGCTGATTGCCTTACCGCTTGGTCAATGACCTCTCAGCATGTCCATGAAGTGGTTCAAAAGTGTCATAGAAGTTGGCACAATTTTCAGAGGTACATAGCAATGCAAACAGAGGCAACATGTGGCATGGCAACGAATTTTCGAGCGAGGCGATTTGAGCATGCATGCACCCCTCATCATGAGGCCATTTCAGTGCTTTTGTTAAACTTAGAATAGTTATTTGTTTCAATTTGTTTTGTAATAATTAATTAGCTAGAATAGTTAGTTGATTAGTCGGTTCTGTATTATTTATTCGGACCCTCCGTCGAGAGGGCGAATTTTGTAATAAGTGTGCATGCGTATGTGAATGTCTTCCAACCCCACGTATTTCTCCCTTTTACTTACCTGCTTTCAATGCTTAGTTTTAGGTCATGTTTCAATTAGCATTCTCATGCCGCGTGTTTGCACCCATTCATTTGTATTGTATGCACCGGGCTCGGCGCATCATGCTAACTGCATTGTATTTAATTCCTATTTGAATACATGTATCGAGTGTTGCATCCATATGTCATATTAGAATAACTGAGCCTATTCTAGTTGTATTTTTGCATGCGTTGCATTAGCCATCTTAACATGAACTAGGAACATGCATTGATTACTAACTAGTTGTTGTTTCGGCTCGGAGTACTAGGTAAGCTTTTATGCTTTAGCATCTTGCATGAGTGTGAGTGTTGCCATGATAACATGCTTGCCATGAGGCTATTTGCTTATGTGATATAACTACCTAAATTCCTGTGGGTAAAGGTTGGATTACTCGAATTAGACCAATTCATTGAAATCTGTGTTTTAGCCTACTTGGGAGTAGCAAATCTCAAACCATTTTCCAAACAAACGGATATGCGATGCTTTGTTCCAAATTAGGCGATCTAGTTTATACTTGTGTGTTGTGCGCATCACATAGTAATTCTAGTCAATTAACCGGAATAAGAACGCATGTGTTTTCAAAAACAAAATATCATGCTTAGTACAGGCCGATCTTTTGATCGGGCGAGCGGGGGTGCTCATAGATGACCTTCCCCAATCGTACCCAAGTTCCCGAGCTGAGGCAACTTTAGTGATGATGGACACATGGCCTTAGGCACGAGTCAGGGTTTCCTAAATTCCCCCCAAATAAAATATTTAGGCGGCGACTCTGTATCTGGCAAAGCAGTCCATGTTTGGCACTTCTTTGTTAAAAATCAGTTTTCCAAAACGATTTGCCGGATTTGGACTCTTTGATGATTTATCGGTCTCGCATTGCACTTTGCAGGATTAGATTCAGAACCGTGACATTTGAGTCCGAATTATAGCATGAGGCCCTCGGGGCGCGTTTACAGTTTCTGGCGACTTTGCTGTGGACTTAGAGAACTTGACTCGAACTCATGATATCTTGTTTTGATTACACTTATGTATTTCTTTGCATTGCATGTGCATTGGTGTGCCTAGGACACCGTGTTTGCCGTATGCTATTCCTGAATGGTTTGCCAGAGGCTTGCTTTAAGAAGCGTACCATAAGGCTGACTGGTTGCGGGCTCTGCCACGACGGGAACACAAACCCCAATTTTTCACCGGGGCATCCTTTTTGACCATTCGACCTAGTGCATATCAGAAGCTGTAGTGACCATTCCAAGCTAGGACAGGTTGCTTACCCGATTGTAGGTTGTTTGAAAACCGTTACGTGCGTAGTGAAACCCTAGTTCTTGACAAAACTAGGACAGGGAAACCTTATCCCTCCATAGGGATATTTTGGCTTTCACTTGCTTGTTATGTGCTTTTAGAGTGCGTCTCTACAGGAATGCATGTATCAGTTTGCAAGTCTGGGTATCAGGCCAGCGGGCATCAGCATTAGTATTTTGGGGAAATCAGTTTTACCTAAGGGTATTAGATTTGAGGCAGAATTTTAGGGAAGAATTTAGTAAAGAGTGCAGTTATTCAGTTGTGCTCATATTTATTCTGGTAAAAATCAGGCTGAGATGTTGTCTGTTTTCTCTTTTGCAAGGTAGTCTTGGAACCATAGCGTCAGAAGGCTCCAATATCCCCCGAGTATGCCAGACTTGTATCGATAGACTTTGTCAGGTCAGAATTGGTTCAGAAGTAACCTGTGTTTGCCTCACCCCCACCGGTTACAAGACGAAGGAGGTTCAGGCAGAATTCACCATTACAGTTTCTACAACGGTCACACTTCAGTTCACCCGGGTTTAGTCTGGTTTGGGAACAGTTGTCTGCATTCAGCTCAGCGCGAGATCAATCACCCATTCCCATGGCTCAGCATCCCCCAGCCAGTATGGAAGAACAGATGCAGTACCTGCAACAAACAATCGAGGCACTGTAGCAGGATGCAGTTCGTCAGGTTGAAGTCACGGCTCGTCAGGCAGAAGTCATGGCTCGTCAGGTCGACGTGATAACCCAGCTACAACAACAACAGCCACAGTAGACTGTGGCTTCTACATCTCATGCACCTCCCGCGGGTAGCCCGACACCCGGAGCTACTACCTATACTGCTAATGTCCAAGAGACTCAGGGCAATCCGACGGAGCCAATCCCAGAGCAGGTCTCTAAAGCTCTTGTCCATCAAAGTGAAACTCCGTTAGAGTTTAAGGTTGACTCAACTACACTTAAGATCAATGAACTGGAGAAGTTACTCAAACGAGCACAAGGAGTGAACTCCATCCCGGATTTAGAGGACGGGTATACTGAATCTGCAGTTACCTTATCGGAGCGGTTTAAAATGCTACGTATCGACTGCTTCGATGGCTCTGGAGACCCAATGGTGCACCTCCACCTGTTTTCTGATATTTTAAGGCCAATGGGTTTGACCCCAACCCAGAAGTTATCACTATTCGGCCGAACCATGTCGGGGATAGCTGTAATCTGGTATGCAAAATTGAAGGACTCTGTGAAACAGAATTGGGAAGCGCTAGCTGAGGCCTTTGTTACTCAATACTCCTATAACACACAGATCAAGGTTACAACTCATGATCTCGAAGTCACCGACCAAGAGCCAAATGAGGGTTTCTCAAAGTTCGTGACAAGATGGAGAGCAAAGGCCTCGATGATGACTACAAGGCCTTCCGACAAAGATCAGATCAGGATGATTGTTCAGAATCTGCATGGCAAGTTGCTGCAAAAGATGGTCGTTCTACCTCTGTTTACCTTTCCAGCCCTTCATGAAATGGGGGTTCAAATCGAGGATGCCATCATACAAGGAATCTTTGTGGAATATAATGAGCCTTTGAAGAAGAATATTGCTCGTAGTTCCAATGCTACTACTGATGGCAGCACAGCTGTGAAATGCTCAGAAGTAGACTCTATCACCACTTCCCTCAATGGCCAAAAACCTGCCACTTCAACTCGGCCCCAAGCCCAAAATTCCATCCTCTTTACATGAGTCTCTCTCAAGCTTTGGAAATGCTGCGAGAGGAAGGGCGCCTAGAGCTCCTAGAACCTCAACCCCTTCCAAATCCTATTCCGCCAAGATATGACCCAGCTAAATACTGTGTCTATCATCAACAACAAGGTAATGATACAAATCGTTGCATCCGTCTCCGTCATAAGATTCAGGATCTTATTGACGAAGAAACCATACCTCCACCTAAAGGACCTCAGGCCAGTACTGACCCATCATCTCTGCATCTCAATCAAATCCATATACTGCCATCCGGCTACAACCCTAGCATATATATCACCCTAGCCCAACTACCCAAGCCTGAGGTGTTCCTTCCAGAAAGCACGGACTTGTGCATAATGGATGCACCTGGAACCCAATCATCTCAAACCCATGAACCCATTACTTCTGAGCTAATGAGAATGATTAAAGATCTTCAGGGAACTGTGGCAGATCTGGCCTTCAGAATATTGGCTCCGTCGTCGACCACATCATAGGCCAGAAGTTTCAGCCCAAAAGGCTCGTTGATCTTGGGGCAAGCGGCAATTGAAAAGGGCTAACCTGAAGCCATCTCAAATCTGGGTGTTGGCATGTCGACAAGAACTAGGCTCCGCTCTGATATAGCGACCCGATCCCTTGGTAAAGTGGAGGCGAGTGGAAAGAACAAGGTAGGGGCAGGTATTGGTCCCCATGAACACCTTCAGTGGGCTATTGAGGCTTTGAAAGCCGAAGGACTGAACATACAACAAGTGATTGCAGTTGTTGCAAAGGCTATGGATGACACTTTCGCCACTCAAGTTGGGGGCTGTTTGAATCAAGGAGCAAGCCGGGAGAAGGGCCGTTGTACCAGGAATGTTCCTTTCAGCTCTAATCCCGTGCTCGGAAGAGATCAACAAACCTAGCCAGTGCCTGTCAATCTCTTTGCTGGTGCATCCAGCAAAACTCCACAAACCTCAAAACACCCACCTCGGGGCCAGAGGGTGTTCACCCCACTGTACATGTCTCTATCAGCGGCCTTGAAGGTCCTGATTAGAAAGGGGGATCTGAAACCCCTGGAGCCGCGGCCACTGCCAGATAAACTTCTTCCCTCCCATGATCCGGCCAAGTACTGCGTCTTCTATCAACAAACCGGTCATGACACTGATAGTTGTTACCGTCTTCGCCATGAAATACAAGATCTAATTGATAAAGAGGTCATCATCGTGCCAGGTCCTACAAAATCTATCGACACTGGGTCAGTGAACTTGGGGGATAATGTGATTATGTGATCGGGGGATGAACCACCTGCGGATGGCGCTCAAATTACTCCAGCTGTGGCGTTTGGCACGCACTGTTTTGAGCAATGTACAAATGCTGTTAATTTTTGCCTTATGACTTGGGTATTGGGTCAGCTTTGTTGTGTTGTATTGAGTCAGTCTTTTTGTTCTGAGTCAGTCGAGTCTGTCTTATTGTATCGAGTCAGTCCTGTTGTATAGCAGTCAGGTGATTTCATGGGTATTACTCCGGACATCACTTGCTTGTTTTGTGTTTGTCTTTTCTCTTTCTTTTAAGTCTGTTTTTGCTGTAGAGCCAGTTGTGCCAACAGATTTGAATGAAACAGTAGCGATTTTCACACTCTTGTGTTTGCTTCTGCCTTGTGCTAGTTGTGCTAGAAGTTCTGAATAAGATGGCAGTATTTGATTAAAAACTATGTCTTTTCTGTGCCTTTAAGTCATTGTATTGACCTAAGTTTTTCAAAACTTTTTGAACACTGTGGTGAAAACAAAGAGGAAGGAATTCCTCGGGATTTGTAAAAAATTTGATCAATTGAGAGAAAGAGAGGCATGCTAAGCCCTTAATAAATGAGATCATATTTGTTAACGTGAGTACTGAGAAGGATCCTGGCTTGATCCAGATTGGTTCCACATTGTCTTCGACATGAGCGACTAGTCGCTTTCTTAAAAGATTTGAAAAAAATGTTATGCGCGGTCCTGCGAAGACCTGTGTGGAATCGCTCTTGAGATTGTGCAGCTTAGGATCGCTCTCAACCTTGACTCGACCCCTTTGCTTTCAAACCTTGAACTTAAATTCAGATCGTTCGACGGTCAACATCAAAGAAAGCCTGTGTGGCCAGATTTGAAGCAGCCCTTGAACAAGAGACAAAAAAGTTAGATCAAGAAGATCAGATTGTTGTCAAAAGAAACTTGCAAAGCTAGATCAGGAGCACCCCTCGAACTAGGGGCAAAAATGTCAGATGTGCTCAAAGAGCAAAAAGTTGGGACAATTCTCAAGCTAACGAAGATCGGCAAGAATACCAAATCCCAGAAGGGAGGAAAGAAGAAAGTATTGCTGAAGGACAACCAAGTTCCTATCCACAACACTAGGGGCAAATTCAGCCCCCATTGAATGGACTTCTGCATCATCAGCGGACAACAAGCACTCTCTTAGATTCAGATGGCTTCGAGATCTCAAAACCATTTGACATGGACAAAGCTACACTTTTTACCCTTGAGAGGCTCGCTGGGCCGAAAACCCGGAAAGGCGACCTAGGCAAAAGTTAGAGCAAAGAAAAGAAAAATGCAAAGAATGAAAAAATAAAAGAAAAGAAGAAAAATGAAGAAAATGAAAAGAAAAGATAAAAAAGAAAAAAGAAGAAAAGAAATGAAAAGAATTGAAAAGAAAAGAAAAATAGAGCTCGCAAGGTTGAAAACCCGGAAGGGCGGCCTTGGCAAAAGTTAGAGCGCAAAAGGAGAGGTTAATACCCGAGTGTACCTTAATCTGGAACTACGTCAGGCTTGACTCCCGTGTTTGGGATACGTAGGCAACTTCATTCTAAAGTCCAGCCATAAACACTTCAATTCAACTGTCCTATCCATGAGATTGAACGGGTCATCTTTGTCATTTCTGTATCCAAGAGTTCGGTTGCGACCTTCACTATGAGAACTGGTTACAGTGTGCTGCGGTGCTATTCAAAAAAGGGGCAACTTTCCGTTTCCATACAGTGCGCTGTGGTGTCATTCAGACGATAGGCAACTTTCTGTTGCTGTGTAGTGTCGTTGAGATAAGGGGCAATTTCCCATTGTTTTGAATCCGAGGTTATGCATCTCAAGAGTAAATTCTATGTTGGTCGAGCAGTGGCCATTTGCAAAGATAGTTTTTGAGAATTTTTAATGAAGTTGACTAATTGTCTCGAAAATTATTCCATCTTTCCAAAACTGGACCATTTCTTGGACCCAAAAAAAAGGAAAATTTTTAGTGCTCATAACCTAACTTGCATGATTTTAAATTAAAAAATCGAACAAGCATGCTAATCTAACTCTCAAATTGATCAAAATTGTTTTAGAAAGCCAAAACAAAATATGGTTAAAATGATGAACCAGGGGCACAGTTGAGTTAGGCTTCTTATCTTTTCCTCGTTGTCAATGCACTTGCCAGAAAGGGCACTCTACTTGTCGAAAAAGGCACCATATTCGCCAAAAAGGGCACAACTGAAGCTAACAACAAAGGGCTGAAAGCTCTCTCATCCTCCAATCAGCAAGGTATCAAGCTAAGTGCGAAGCACGAATTGGAATGGATTAAGATATTCCATTTCCTAATCTTGACAGATCTGATCACATCCAAACTCCCCAGCAGAGCATCGTCAACCGATGTCAATTACAGATTTGCTACACACCTAGTTGTAGCGCAACCCCTCTGTGGAAAAGTTCACTGTTGTGAGCAGAAGAATAAGAATCTAGCAGAATGCTAGGGACAAGAGCCCACAACTTTCTGTTTATCCATCAACCACCCAGGGGAGGGATAAAAAAAGAAGAGAGATTAAAAAATAGAGAGATGTGCGCTGAGAGAAAAAGTGTGAAAATGGCTTTTTAGAAAAACAGAGCCTGAGGGCCAAGTGATGTGATAATCACAAATAAGAAAGGGTAGGAAACAATACCTGAAGAAACTGGCTCCTCGTGAACTGAGAGGTCTCCCACTGGTGGAACACATCTGAGTGTTGTGTGTGTGTGTTTTTGTTTGTTTTGATTCTTGTTTTGAGTCGTTTTGAGTGTCAATAGATGTGTTTAGGTTATTTTACCTTGTCTTTTCCTTTGTTGGGTCGTTTTGACTATGGTCAGTTGTAGGCTCAATACCTGGTTAAGAATTCATCTCTCAATTTCAAAAATAAATCGCTTTGTGTTCAAAGTGCTGTGCCATTCTTCACATATGTGCAAAACAAGATTCTTTCTTTCATGAACTGCACGGTTCAACCCAGGTCATGTGAGAATAGTAGAACCAGGACCTATCTGATGCTACATAGGTTCCGGATTGCAAAGCAAAAGAAAAGAGGGAAAATTTGGAGCATCTTAGTGTGTTTCAACTTCGGCAAATTTCGAGACTGCATTCCAGGTGCATCTTGTCAGGCCTCGCCTTTCTCTGGAGTATGAGTGTATCTCGACCCCAAGCTTAAGCCTGCTTCAAGTCAGAATGGTAATTAAAGCAGCAGCAAATGTTACCCCTTGCCAGTATGAACAGGGTGTACCCTTTTCGAGCTGAGTGTGTTGCAAAGCCCTCCGAGAGATAAATCGGAGGCACCGGAGTACATGTTTGATGCCCTTCTTTTGCTTAGAATGTGCACTTTCGTATACACTTCTGTTGCATGCGTGCTGCGCATTGTTATGATTCATGCATAGAATATGCTTGTTTTCGTTTCTGCATAGAATATGCTTTCAATATTGCATAGAATATGCTTTCAATGTTGTATATAATATGCCTGTCTCTTGCATAGAATATGCTTGCTTTCAATATTGCATAGAATATGCTCTTGTTTCATACTTAAAAAAATGCCCTCATACTCGCATAGAAAATGCTCGTATCTTTTGCATAGAAAATGCACTCTTCCATACTTGCATAGAAAATGCATTTTATCACACTTATTGCATTTATTTGCATCTTGTGTCTGTTAACCTTTTACGCTGAGCAGCGTTTAGGATTGTTGTCCCCCGGGACTTAACTTAGGATGCGTGGAACGCGCTCCCGAGTTATTTTCTTTCTCTTTTCACGATTTCAGCGCATTTTGAATTTGTCTTTCCTCTTCTCACGAGTTCAACGTGGTTAGAGTCTGTCCTTCCTCACACGATTTCAGCGTGTTTGGAATTTGCCTTTCCTCTTCTCACGAGTTCAGCGTGGTTAGAGTCTGTCTTTCCTTACACGATTTCAGCGTGTTTGGAATTTGCCTTTTCTCTTTTCACGAGTTCAGCGTGGTTAGAGTCTATCCTTCCTCACACGATTTCAGCGTGTTTGGAATTTGCCTTTCCTCTTCTCACGAGCTCAGCATGGTTAGAGTCTGTCATTCCTCACACGATTTCAGCGTGTTTGGAATTTGCCTTTCCTCTTCTAACGAGTTCAGCGTGGTTAGAGTCTGTCCTTCCTCACACGATTTTAGCGTGTTTGGAATTTGCCTTTCCTCTTTTCACGAGTTCAGCGTGGTTAGAGTCTGTCCTTCCTCACACGATTTCAGCATGTTTGGAATTTGCCTTTACTCTTCTCACGAGTTCAGCGTGGTTAAAGTCTGTCCTTCCTCACACAATTTCAGCGTGTTTGGAATTTGCCTTTCCTCTTCTCACGAGTTCAGCGTGGTTAGATTCTGTCCTTCCTCACACGATTTCAACGTGGTTAGAGTCTGTCCTCCCTCACACGATTTCAGCGTGTTTGGAATTTGTTTCCCTCTTCTCACGATTTCAGCATGATTAAAGCATCTTGGGATGCGTGAAACGTAATCTTGTACGGTTTTTTATTCTTAGTCTACCCTGAGCGATTGTTTTTGGACCTCTTCTCACGATTTCATCGTGGTTAGATTGTCCCCTTCCTCACATGATTTCAGCGTGTTTGGAATTTATCTCAAGTTGCGTGGGACGCACTCCTGATTGGTTTTCTTTGTTCTTCCTCCTCTCACGATTCCAGCGTGGTCGGAGTGTGTTCCCCTTTTTGCAGCTACTGCTCTATCTGCTACATCGCATCTATTATCTATTGCATCACATCTGTTATGTCTATTGCATTACACATAGAATATATTGCATGCATCCATTGCATCATATCTGTTTTATTGCCTGGTCTAGGAGACCTTAAATCCTCTAAAGGTGCAATTCCTTTGGTGTTTGTCGTGCCCGAACGACTTTCGGTGGTCTGGTATAGCCACCTGTCTGTGATTGTGGTGAGTTCCTAGGAGATCAACTGAGACGGTGGAAACTAGAGTTCGAATGGCTCATGCCTAGAACGCAAAGGTTCGGGATTTCCGAGACTAAAGTCTGGTTTAAATACCCAGGGGTGTATCCTTGGTTTAAAATCTATATGGTAGCCCCATAGATTGAGATAGCATGTGTATGCACCTTAATTCTGGATACTGAACCAACCTAGTCTGTCACCCTATTGGAGAATAGGAAAAGTTGTGACCATAGTCAGGGAGAAAAGTAGTACCTGAGGTTTAATCAAGAAGAAGCGAAAGATCCCCAGCAGTATGAGGTGAGTCATCACCAATTGCCCCTGCAAGGTACTTTCACTTCCCAGCTACATTGCATTTTAGCTATTACGTTGCATTTTAGCTACTACATTGCATTGCATATAGTATCTATCGCATGCATCTACTGCATATCTATTGTATCGCATGCATCCTTTCTATGTTAAACTTAGTCTGGCATGTGACCATACTGTCTTTCGTTGAAGCATGGTTCTGTGATTATGTGTACGCGCCTATTCCACTAAGGGTGTGTTTGATTGGACGAACTGGAAAAGAGGGGATTAGAATCCATCGGACTTGAGTCCTGGGACTGTGAATCCCCCGGACTATTTGGTCGGATTGGATATGTATCCTGTGTTTGTTTTTTCATGGGATTAGATGTCTGGATAGGACTATTTTCAGTGAATCCAACGTTTGGTTGGACGGACTGGATAGGATAAATGAACAAAAGACTATTTTACCCTTTTTCAATTGTTTACTAAGTAATAGCAATATTAAACACATCTTTAATATTTTAATTATTTTTAGTAAACATTAAACATACTAATGGTTAAATTTTGTTTAAAGATATTTAAACATACTAATATTGATAAAAAAAATTTGACTGGTATAGATTATTTTTATTTAAACAAATAAAAATTTATTGTTGAAATTAAACATACTAATGGTTAAATGTTTAAATTTTTATTTAAACAATTAACATTGAAATTATTTTGATGTACAGATTATGTTTAAACAATTAACAATTAACAATTAAATAAATGTTGATGTATAGATTATGTTTAAACAATTAACAAATGTTGATATAATTAACAATTAACAAATGTAGATGAAATCAAATGTTGACGTATTAAAACATAATTTAATAGATGTTAAATAAATATACATGTTGATGTACAAATGTTGAAATAATTTAATAAACATGTTGATGTACAAATATTTAAATGTTTAAATAAAACATAATTTAAATAAATGAAATTATTTATTGTTGAAATTAAACATTTAATTGTTTAAATAAAACATCTATTAAAACATCTATTAAATTTAAACAATGAAATTAAATAAAACATAAACAAAATTTTAAAATAAAACATCAATAAAATATCTATAAAAAATTAAATAAAAAAAAATATCTATAAAAAATTATTTTAAAAAATTAAATAAATAAAACATTAATAAAAAGTTAAATAAAATTATTTTATTTTTAAATTGAGACATTTAAATTTTATTAAATTTTATTAAATATAATACATAATTAAATAGTAGAGGGTCAAAATTGTCATTTTCGCATCTAATCCAAACAGTGATTAGTCCTCCCAAAACAATCCCACCCCCCCCCAGGACAGGATAGTCCCCCATATGGGGGACATGGAGTCCGGCTGGACATGGAGTCCGCCGGACTAAAAAAAAATCAAACGACGGATAAGGAGGGAGGCCGAACATGGAGTCCAAATAGTGGATAGTCTCCCCCCCCTTTATCCCCCAATCAAACACACCCTAAGAGAATTGTGGTCTGAGGGTGTCGGCACCTTTTCTGTGTTAGACGTGGTCTGTTTTGTGTCTATGCCTTTTCTAGGAAAAATGTGGTTTGGCCGCGTGCCTTATCCGTTGCACCCATTGCATCCATTGCATTCATTACATTATACTTTGTTTTGTTGCATTCAGCATTTAGGATCACGATCTTTCCTTAGCAGATCATTCCTCACTTATATCATGACACCCAATTACTTGTATTCTTTCTGCGAAACACATAGTTCTGTCTGTGCATGCACCTATTCCACCAAGAGAATTGTGGTCAAAGCGCTCTGGCACCTTTTCTATGTTACACGTAGTTTAATTTTGCATCTTCATCCCTTTATGATATTTGTGTGGTTTTGCACTGCTTGTGGTTTGATTATTCAAATACATTGTATATTATTACATTGTTTCGTAATTTTGCATATCATTTTGCATCCTGCCTCTGAACTACGCTGGTTTGATTCCTTACAAAGAGATACGTAGGCAGCCTGCGGGCGCAACCATTTATTTATATATATTTTGTTTGTTTGTCCAAGTCTTCAGCCTTGTCAAAGATGGGTCGTCTCTGGGCTTTGACATTCACTCATATCATTTCATGACTTTCGAGCTCTGTCAAAGAGGGGCAACTGTAGACACCCCATTTTCGACCGCCCTTAAGACTTGAGCACTATTAATGGCTTACTTAGTGATGCAGGCTATGCTGTGCGAAGGTTCGATTTCTTAGGAAAGGAAAGTCAAATCCAAACCTCACACCCCACTTTGGACCAAAAAGATTTTAGATCTTAAAACCCTCTCTTTCAAAATATTTTTGAAATAAAATTTCTACGATACTCTGAGGCTCGCATTTTGTCAAATGTTGCACTTTTCGGTAAACCGAGCAAGGACAAAGTGGAAATGAATAAAAGAGATGAAATCTTTGAAAATTCTTTCAAGACACCTTGTTTATGGGTTTGGAGTTGAAGAAAAGAGGAGAAGAGGGAAGAAACCAAGTTGGAGAAGAAGATGGGCATGAATTGCTAAGAGAGAGTCGAGCAACCCTCGCTAAATCAAGCCTATCCTTTTGAATATTTGGATTTCAGCTATGAGGCCACCACCGTTGGAAAGCTTACTTCCGGGGGTTCATTTTTCACTTATGAATCTCCTAAAGCCGTGTCCAGATGCGGGTGATATGATTGGTTGAAATTGGGCATCATTGCGGTTGGACCGAAACTGAGAAACCTTCACTAAAAGAGGGATATCTCTTAGTACACATGGAATTTTAAGGTGAGGCTTCCAAATTTGGAAATAAGACTTCTGGGGCTACAGTTTAGGCTCAAGAATGACCTGAAAAGGAGTCTAGATAAAGGAATTAGGCTTGCTTCAAGTCAGGGACCAAGACTGATTTTTTCCATCGGCCTCTATGGAAGTCCACCGGCCACAATTGGACCTCACCGGCCATAGGTCGGCCAAAAGTGAACCTTATCGGCCAAAAATGATGGCTGGTCGGCAACAAAAATGGTCGTTCGGCCAAAAGTGCCCAGAAAGCCCAGAATTGACAAACATTTCTCCTCCAGATGTCCTAGATATTTCTAAATTGAGATATTTTGACCAAAAGCTCTTGGATTGCTATATAATGAAGTCTTATATCTCATTTTCAACGGTTAGAACATTTCTTGAAGGCTTATAAATTTGAGAGCTTCTCACTCTAGAATTCTCTCTCTCTAGAAGTTTTGTGAGCAAAACTCTCTCCCTCCCTATAATTCTCTCATTCTCCTCTTGTTTTAAGCTTAGAAGTGAGAATTTCTTACGCTTTTGCAAAGAGACCCTTAACCAAAGTTGATCATCTTTGGGTTGAGGTGGTTTGGGACTTTGTTTGAGCTCCAAAAGGGTGACTTTGGCTCAGATTTTGGTTGGTTTTGCTGCTGGCCTTCAAGGTGCTTCAAGGGTAAGAACTTCCTCATTTCAAGTTTGTTTTTGCACACTTGCTTTATCCCCCTTTTTCCATTGTTTTGTTGTATTTTGGGGCTGGTTTTGAACCATAAAAAACTCTGATTTTGAGGTTCCAAAATGGAGGTTTAAGCCCCTTTTGAGTTTGAGGGTGGTCCACCCTTTTAGTCTCTTTGCTTGTGAAGCATTTGTGCCATCTTCTAAGGCCTTTCAAAACAACTTTTTATGGCCTTAGAACCACTAAAATCTAGAGGATTTTCAGTGGTAAAGAACTTGTTTTGAGGTCCCAAATGGGAGGGGATAGCCTCCCCTCCTTGTCTCTCCATGCCATGCCTTGTTAGCTCTATAAAGTAGCATCTTTTTGTGGCTTATGTTAGCACTTTTCAGGCATGTTTTTGTGACTTTTTGGGCTTGCTCTAACTCTGTTTTAAGCTGGTTTGGCTGTTGCTTGCATGCTCCATACACTTGTAGCGTAAATTTGCACACTAGCCCAACATGGATCATGCTTTAGACCATCATTCTAGTGTGATTTTGGCTTAACTCCAATAAGCTTTTGGCCATGTTTTAGCATGCTTAAGGTCTGACTTATGTTGTTTTTCTCATGCATGCCATGCTTTGTATAGCCATAATGCATTTTAGCTCACTAGCTTTGAGTTCCTAAGCCACTAGCATGCATTGCTTGGGCTATTTGTATGATTTGGCATCATTTGGTAGGTAATTTCAGACCATAAAATTCTGCCATGCTCTCATCTTTAACACTCTTTGATTATGTTTAAGAGTTATGTCATTATGCCTTGTTTGTGAGCTAATTCGGAAGCCTATCTTTCTTGCCATCTTTGTTGTGAGTCTAGCATGTTTTTGCTTCCTTTTTGACCTGCCTTAGATTTGTTTTGAGTGCTTTAGGTCATTTGAGCATTGCTTGGTATGGTTGTAGTGTAAAGCTCTTGACTAGCTTTGTATTTCAAGCCCTTTTGCATGCTTTATTTGAGCTATTTGCATGATATGGCATCATTTGGTAGGTGATTTCAGAGCATATTGCATTACCACACTCTCACATTTTCCACTCCTTCAATGTGTTTGAGAGTTGAGTCTTCATACCTTGTTGGTGAGCCAATTTGTGCGCATGCTTGTCTAGCCATTTGAGCTTCAATTCCAGCATGTTTAGGCCATTATTTTGATGTGATTAAGTTCTGTCCAGAGCTGGTTTAGTCCATTACGCATTGCATTGCATGGTCCTAGTGTAAAGCTCTTCACTAGTTTCAACGCTTAAGTGCTCTAGCATGTTGTGCATGCGATGTTTGCATAGTAGAGTCTTGCATTTCATGCCACTTTAGCACTAAAAATCTGTCATCCTCCTCATTTCTTCACTTTTGATTTGCTTTGAGAATTGGTTAGTCTTGAGTTTGAGTTTAATGCAAGGGATTGAGACTTGTGCTTAAATGGCTTCAACCCTCTTTTGAGGGTTACTCCTAGTCAAAGGCATTGGTCTCTCTCATGCCTTAAACCATTCTCTTTGATAGACCTCTCTCTCATTAGAGAACTCTCATGTTTGGACAAGTTGATTAGTGAATGGATTGGTAATGTTAAAATGTGTAAACAAAATCAATCAAGTAAAATGTGCCAAGCTAAGCATGTTGCATGTGTGCGTTGCATTGTGTTCAATCGGACGTTATGTTGAACACAAAGTGAATTGGTTCATTTCATACTTGAAGTGATAAAAATAGACCAATCCCCTTTGTCTCCATCGCCTTTGATTATCCATGATAAGGTGATGGTCCAAGTGTTTTGTTTGTCATGCATTTATTGAGTTTGTGCAAGCTTGACTCTTTGGCTATCGTGCATTGAAATGCGTAATTGATGGCCCGAGAGTCAAGTACCACACTCCCTTGCGCTTGAGAAATAATAGGGAGGGTGGTTGTGCACACATACCTTGTAAATGCATTGCCATGCTCTGTTTGTCCTCTGCTGCAGCAAAACAGCATTCTGCAGGAATATATGGCCGGCCGGCCATCCTCAGTGCCGGTCAACTAAACACTTTTGGTCGATATCCTTACAAATGGTCGGTGACCAATTCCACATGACCGATGGCCTTACCACTTGGTCAATGACCTCTCAGCATGTTCATGAAGTGGTTCAGAAGTGTCACAGAAGTTGGCACAATTTTCAGAGGTACATAGCAGTGCAAACAGAGGCAACATGTGGCATGGCAACGGATTTCCGAGCTAGGCGATTTGAGCATGCATGCATCCCTCATCATGAGGCCATTTCAGTGCTTTTGTTAAACTTAGAATAGTTATTTGTTTCAATTTGTTTTGTAATAATTAATTAGCTAGAATAGTTAGTTGATTAGTCGGTTCTGTATTATTTATTCGGACCCCCCGTCGAGAGGGCGAATTTTGTAATAAGTGTGCGTGCGTGTGTGAATGTCTTCCAACCCCACATATTTCTCCCTTTTACTTACCTACTTTCAATGCTTAGTTTTAAGTCATGTTTCAATTAGCATTCTCATGCTTGCATGTTTGCACCCATTCATTTGTATTGCATGCACCGGGTTCGGCACATCATGCTAACTGCATTGTATTTAATTCTTATTTGAATACATGTATCGAGTGTTGCATCCATATGTCATATTAGAATAGCCGAGCCTATTCTAGTTGCGTTTTTGCATGCGTTGCATTAGCCATCTTAACATGAACTAGGATCATGCATTGATTACTAACTAGTTATTGTTTCAGCTCAGAGTACTAGGTAAGCTTTTATGCTTTAGCATCTTGCATGTGTGTGAGTGCTGCCATAATAGCATGCTTACCATGAGGCTATTTACTTATGTGATATAACTGCCTGAATGCTTGTGGGTGAAGGTTGGATTACTCGAATTGAACCAATTCATTGAAATCCGTGTTTTAGCCTACTTGCGAGTAGCAAACCTCAAACCATTTTCCAAACAAACGGATATGCGATGCTTTGTTCCAAATTAGGCGATCTAGTTTATACTTGTGTGTTATGCACATCACATAGTAATTCTAGCTAATTAACCGGAATAAGAACGCATGTGTTTTCAAAAACAAAATATCATGCTTAGTACAGGCCGATCTTTTGATCGGGCGAGCGGGGGTGCTCATAGATGACCTTCCCCAATCATACCCAAGTTCCCGAGCCGAGGCTACTTTGGTGATGACGGACACGTGGCCTTAGGCATGAGTCAGGGTTTCCTAAATTCTCCCAAAATAAAATATTTAAGTGGCGACTCTGTATCTGGCAAAGCAGTCCATGTTTGGCACTTTTTTCTTAAAAATCAGTTTTCCAAAACGATTTGTCAAATTTGGACTCTTTGGTGATTTATTGGACTCTTTGGTGATTTATCGGTCTCGCATTGCAGTTTGCAGGATTAGATTCAGAACCGTGACATTTGAGTCTGAACTGTAGCATGAGGCCCTCAGGGCGCGTCTACACCTACAGTCTGATCACAAATAGAATAAAAGTCGATCCATATATATATATGATATACATGAATCAGACCATAAAAATCAAAAAGCTCTCTCTCCTCTTTGACCTTATTGCCCATCGCCTTGCCTTTCTTCATTGTCGCCGCCACTAGCCCCACCACCGCCTTCACTGCCCTCTCATTGTTCACCTTCACTGTACACAGCTTGTACAGCGTTGATATTGCCGATCTATTTCGCGTGGCTCAGATCTCACTCCTCCTCGCGAAACCCGACGAAACATCATGGTCTGGTCGTCGGGTCGTCGGCTTCGTCTTCTCCACTCTCGTCGTCGGTTCCAAAACCCTAACCCTACCTTCAATCTTCTCCAACCCCTCCACAGGCCACATGTTCGAATCCAGACCCTACACACCCCTCAACCACTTCGCAACCTTCATCTACAAAGGACTTATCTTCGCGGCTATGGGATTCACTTCCAGACTCGTAGAAACGGCGATCTAAATCAGAGCTTCTGGACGGCGCTTTAATAGCGTCCGCTCTGCTCATAACAACCATATCGACTTCAAAGACAATCGAGTTGAAAAGCTGTGATGGCGAGACCTTCGAGATTGAGGAATCAGTGGCGTTGAAGTCTTAAATCATCAAGCACATGACAATCTATTTCTCTCTCCTCCATTCTGAAATTTCAAAAAGCAAAAGCATTTGTATATATATATAACAAAGACCTTTGATGTTTCTTTTATTTGATATATATATATATATATATATTAGGCCATTTCTAACGCTACACCAAATCCATCACCAAATTTAAAATTGGTGAAAAATCTTTCTTTTTATGCTCCAATGGTTTCATCAAATCTGTATTAAATTGAGAATATACTAAATATTTCACCAAACTGAGGATCTGGATCACATTTCACCAATTTACTGTGCTGGACCATTGCGGATGGGACACACCGAACGACGGGTAAGACGTCTAGCCGGTTGTTCCCCAGGTCATCTGGTTACTTCAACAATTCCCAAAATAGAGCAATGGTTTGGATTGTTAATAGGCTTCCAACAGTTGTTTGCTTTTTGTGGCACCAAGAGTAAATGCCTTACTAACATTGATGCGTAGATAGCCAAGGCAAATACAATCCATGTAGATTCAAATTTGTGCACAAATTAGCCATTCATTTAGGAGGGTGAAACTTCAATAAGGTTACCGTTAATTTTGCAGAGGATTTCACAAAGTTACTGTTGCTGTAGTCTATAAAATAAGACTAATTTAATTTTGAATTTCACAATATCGTTAGAATTTCTCTTTTTTTTTTTCGTCATTGTTAACTTCAATCTTCATTTTTTATTTCATTTGTCAGTTGTTTCTTTTATAATCTTCTCATTGTGTGATCTTCAATCTGCAGTAGTTCTCCAATTTTTCACTTGTTTCTTTAATTTTTTACTTGTTTCTTTTACAATATTTGCACTGTGTATTGAATGTTGTATCCTATTGAATTTTTTTAATTTGTTTATTTGTACAAATTTTATCTTCAAACTATAGAAGATTTTGAAATATTTGAGGAATCACAAACTTCAAAGCAAAACACTAATGTTACTAAACTTGCCGTGTTTCTCGTGGTAAAACTTTCACCATTATAGAAGGTGAAACTTCATGTAGATCTTGGTTGGCGATCTCTCATGATCCCATTGCTGGTAATAGTCAGACCATGGCAATATTCTGGGAATGAGTACTCGTTTATTTTAATTCACAATTGAACGATCAATCAAATCAAAATCATATTTCTTTGTCTCACTGTTGGTCTGTGATGCAAAAGGCAATTAATAAATTCAGTGGTTTTCTTGAACAAATCCAAATGAGGCAACAAAGTGGAACAACTGAGGCAGACATGGTAATTTTCATTTCTTTTGTAGCATATTAATTTTTTTTTTTGCTCTCAATCTACTTTTCATCGAAATGATTATCTTTTTCATTTTTTAAGTCGTTGAAGCTAAGCGCATGCATCATGCAATACAGAAAAAAAACTTCACATTTTATACAAGTTGGGAAATTTTGCGCCGAAGTTATAAATAAGATGATATTAGAACACAAACCAAAAAGAGCCCACCACTACCTTATCCATTTTTGAATCCAACAACTAAAAGTGAGGCTTTTCAACCTAATAACAATATTGAAGAGGACCAAAAACCGACTAATACATCAGCACGACCAATTGATACTAAGTCTGCAAAATAAAAGTTGAAGAAACAAGCAATTCATGATGTTAGATTTGATGAAATGGCTGCCAACCAGTCTAAAATTGTTAAAGTGTTGTCAACTATGTCCTCTATAACTGTTGAGCGAGATGAACAAAAGGCGATGGAACGTGAACAAAAGGCTGTAAAACATCGAAGAAGGGTTGAGGATAGAGAGGAACAACAAAATATTATCTATGATAAATAAAAGAAAACAACGAAATGAGGATCATAAAATAATGTCAATGGATGTGACTAATTTAAATCCTATGCAAAGGGCCTACCATGAAGAGCTTCAATGACAAATCTTATTTCGATCAACAAATAGATTTCCTTGACTGTTTGATGAAGGCCAGGATTTCAATTGAATGATTTGCAATGTATTTCTGCATTGCATTTTAAGGGTTAATTTGTAGAACTTTCTTTATGTGCCTCCCCCTCCCTCCCCTCCACTCTCCTCTCATCCCTTCCCCTTCCCTCTTTTTTCTACCTTTCTCTAAATTTTTACTTGTCATCTATATCACTACGACAAAACTGGGCTTTTACGGCTTCACATCAATGACATACAGTGAATGCAAGCCGTGGTTTCTCACTTTTACGACTTACTTTTGTGCATGTCATAAATAATTTTTCAACCACAACGTGTCTATTGCGTAGGTCGTGAATGCTAATAACGATGATTTTTTTACGGCTTACAATGTTAGCCGTAAATAATAAAACTTTCTATGACATGCATATAGCATGTCGTTAATACATAAACTATACACGACACGGGTACACCAGTTGTTAAAAATATTGAACATTTCATAACGTACAAAAAGCTAGCTGTTAAAAATTTCACTTTCCATGACGCACAAAAAGCCAACCATTTAAAATATTCCACTTTCCACGACACGGATGTGACTAATTTAAATCCTATGCAAAGGGCCTACTATGAAGAGCTTCAACCACAAATCTTATTTCGATCAACAAATAGATTTCCTTGACTGTTTGATGAAGGCCAGGATTTCAATTGAATGATTTGCAATGTATTTCTGCATTGCATTTTAAGGGTTAATTTGTAGAACTTTCTTTATGTGCCTTCCACCCCTCCCCTCCACTCTCCTTTCATCCCCTCTCCTCTCCTCTTTTTTCTACCTTTCTCTAAATTTTTACTTGTGATCTATATCACTACAACAAGACTGGGCTTTTGCGGCTTCACATCAATGACATACAGTAAATGCAAGCCGTGGTTTCTCACTTTTACGACTTACTTTTGTGCATGTCATGAATAATTTTTCAACCACGACGTGTCTATTACGTAGGTCGTGAATGCTAATAACGATGATTTTTTTACGGCTTGCAATATTAGCCATAAATAATAAAACTCTCTATGACATGCATATAGCATGTCGTTAATACATAAACTATACACGACACGGGTACACCAGTTGTTAAAAATATTGAACATTTCATAACGTACAAAAAGCTAGCTGTTAAAAATTTCACTTTCCATGACGCACAAAAAGCCAACCATTTAAAATATTCCACTTTCCACGACACGCAATTGCTGTCATGAAAGGTATTACCGAAAAAAAAAATAATGCCAACATAAAAATTTTGAGCGCCAAACAGCAAAAAATAAATAATAATAATAATAAATAAATAAATAAATAAAACAATTAAAACCCCAACTCCCAACATCAATCTATACCTAATGGTTCTAATCATAAAGGAAGAACAAAGAACATGATTCAAAGGGGGAAAACGAGAAGAGACAGAGAAGATAGAGGGTTCGAAGGGGAAGGGAAGGGTTTCAATGTCTCTCTTTGGACACTTTGACGGTACGACAAGACTGGTTCGACAGCGGTAACAATCAAAGGTACGCACTCATCTCATCTCATCTCTTCTCCCTCAAACATCTGCATACCTAAACGATTGTCAAGCATAAGCTTATGTGGGAGCCGAATAATGGCAAAATCAGAAGGTGCGTACCTTAGAAGACTGATATTGATCGGCTGTATCCTACGAGAATAGGAAGCCGAATATAATACATGTGCCGAATAAGTGTAGATCCTTATAGCCGAATAAGAGAAAGGACAATGATTAAAAAGTAGGCACTGGCCCCGAGGATCAAAAGGAACATGTATAAATACAGGAACAATGGATTAAGAAACGTATGTAACAATCACTTTTTGCTTAACTTCAAAGACAAGCTATTTTGAGTACAAGAACTGACTTGTCCATCGGAGTGCTAATTCCGGCACCCCCGACTGGAGTGTTTGTATCTTTTCAGGTGACTAGCTGAGGATCACTAACGTCTCCCAGGATCTAAAGAGTATTTCCAAAACCACTTCTCCACAATTGGCGCCATCTGTAGGAATTCTCAAATACATCCATGGCAGGCGTGACTGAAGATCCTCCGATAGCCACTGACGAGACCGCACAGGGAGATGACCTCACTCCAGCAAATATGCTCGGAAAGGAAACCATCGCTGCAAGACGCGCCTTGAACTTTGACTCGCCAACGACTTCAACGCAAGAGACAATGCAAGCGATCATGGAACAAGCAAAGCAGAATGAACAAAGGCTAGAGAACATGATCGCTGAACATGAACATCTTCGTCAAGATTTGGCCCTGGAAGTAGCAAAATCCAGAGAAGTCGTGCGCCAAGATCCCGAACGACCTCCGAGGGCAGGTGGACAACGACCTCGAGCCCGACCAAAGGATACCGATAGCGACTCCAACTCATTACCCACAGAGCTCAACAAGAAGGGACGATTTGAAACTTCTAGCTCCTTCGAAAAGAGTCTACATACAAGGAACAAGCGCAGAAGAAGCAGTTCAGACGAAGAGGACCAACACGATCCTTTTGTCCGACGGATTGCAAGGGCGGCCCTGCCCAAGAAGTTCAAAGCTCCGTCATTCACTCTTTACGATGGAAAATCAGACCCCACTGACCATATCCGTCACTACAAGCAGGCCATGACATTGCATGCAGACAACGAAGCCCTCATGTGCCAAATATTCCCTAGCAGCCTGTGGCCATTAGATGTCAAGTGGTATTACAAGCTGGAGGCGGCTTCGATCAAAAGCTTCCATCAATTACAGAAATTCTTCAGGGCCAGGTTCATCACCAACACGGTACAGCCGAAACAGGCCGACTCTCTCTAGGCTATGCAGATCCAGTCAGGAGAAACGCTCAGAGCGTATTCGGCGCGATATTAGGAGTGCTTCAACCTCGTCGACGACGCTTGCAACGACTCCATGGCCATCACTGCCTTCAAAATGGGACTACATCCCGACAGTGCTCTTCGCAGTTCCCTGACCAAAAGAGCCCCCAAAACAGTCTGGGCATTGATGAAGAAAGTTGAAGAGTATTGCTAAGTGGAAGATGATGCCTTGAGAATAAAAGCCGGACAAATGTCCAACAAAACGGCCCCCCTTGAAATTGCTCAACCGATAAGTTCCGTGCCACCTCCGAGCCCTGAGGCACAGCAACGCACTAAACGAGACAAAAGGCGAGACTCTTGCCGATCAAGCGATCAATGCTCCCACCGGACGAATGAACAACTGCAAGTTGACAGCAGGCGCTCGAGGCGTGCCGACAAGAAGTACACAGAGTTGTCAGAACCAATCACTGCAATAATGACCAAAGTCCAACACCTTCCATTCTTCAAATGGCAGTCAAAGATGGTGGGGCCACCCAACCCGCGAAGAAGGGATATGCGGTGCGAGTATCACAAAGATCACGACCACGAAACTGAGAGTTGTTACGCATTAAAGGATCACCTAGAAGAACTGGTGCAAGACGGCCGACTGCAACAGTACGTGAGAAAGGGAAACCCAATCAAGGCATTAGCCTTGAGGCAGGACTCACCTTCACTTGGCGTGATCCATATAATCTACAGCCTACTTGCATCCCCAACTGTGCACACAATTCAATCGCATCCAATCCCCCAAAAGTAACGTATTCCGACCAAATGGCCCAGAGAAGCTCCGAAAATTACTTTCAATGACTCCGATCTTAGCGGCACAACAGCCTCCTACATTGATCCGTTGGTCATCAAATTATGCGTAAATCAGTTCACCATTGAACGCATTCTCATAGACCCAGAGAGTACTTCAGAGGTTATCTATTACAAAACTTTCATCAAACTCGGCTTCAACAAGTCAAATCTGTCTCCGGCCCCTCAACCATTGTTCGGCTTTAATACGAATCCTGAGTACCCGTTAGGGACGATCATACTACCTGTTCGAGCGGGCTCTAGAATGGTCGAAGTAGAATTCCTGGTCGTAAAGCTCCCTTCGCAGTAATGTCATTATGGGGCGAACCTGGTTACATATTATGAAGGCCATTCCAAGCACTTATCATCAGCTTGTGCGCTTCCCGACAACCCATGGCATTGAAGAAATCCGTGGCTCCCTGTAATCGGCACAAGCAGAGATTTTATGAGAACCCTATCACTGACCCGACTTGTGGGCTTTGATACTTGTATATATATCACTTCTGCAATGCAAACCATTTTTCTTCGTCACTCAATTCATTTCTCAAAGCCCCTCTTTGGGGCATGACACCTTAGGGCCGATTAAGCCTCCGAATTCGGAGCGCCCTTCGTGGATATCACGATTGGCCACATTAAGTCTCCGGATTCGGAGCGCCCTTCGTGGATATCAAGATTGGCCAAACTAAGTCTCCGGATTCGGAGCCCCCTTTGGTGCATGACACCTTAGGGCTGATTAAGCCTCCGGATTCGGAGCCCCCTTTGGTGCATGACACCTTAGGGTCGATTAAGCCTCCGGATTCGGAGCACCCTTTGTGGATATCACGATTGGCCAAACTAAGTCTCTGGATTCAGAGCTCCCTTTGGTGCATGACACCTTAGGGCCGATTAAGTCTTCGGATTCGGAGCCCCCCTTTGGTGCATGACACCTTAGGGCCGATTAAGTCTCCGGATTCGGAGCCCCCCTTGGTGCATAACACCTTAGGGCCGATTAAGTCTCCGGATTCGGAGCCCCCTTTGGTGCATGACACCTTAGGGCCGACTAAGACTTCGGATTCGGAGCGCCCTTCGTGGATATCACGATTGGCCAAACTAAGTCTCCGGATTCGGAACCCCCTTTGGTGCATGACACCTTAGGGCCGATTAATTCTCTGGATTCAGAGCCCCCTTTGGTGCATGACACCTTAGGGTCGACTAAGACTCCGGATTCGGAGCGCCCTTCGTGGATATCACAATTGGCCAAACTAAGTCTCTGGATTCGGAGCCCTTTTTGGTGCATGACACCTTAGGGCCGATTAAAGTCTCCGCATCGAAACACCGGTTATGGGGCCCCATCGGTGCAAGATGTCTTTGGGCCGATTAAGACTCCGGATTCGCAGCACCTCTGACGCGTAACACCCTAGGGCAGATCATACCTCCGAATTCAAAGCACCCTTCGGCACGAACAAAACGAAACAAAACATGCCAACATTCGAAATAAGGTGCTTCGCTAAGCATATAAAAAATCCAGAGTAAGACACAAATGTTTGAAATAAAACTTTTTATTTGATCAAACAATTGTTACATAGACGCAATCCGCGTTCGAACATTACAATATCTATCTTTAACTTCTAAGGCGAAAGGGGAATTAATCACGTTGATACAGCGGAGGCCCCGAATTAGTGCGCGTCGTTTGGAAAGCCTCCGCGGCTCAAAATGCCTTGATCCAACCGTGCCCGAATTAGCATATCTCTGGACCTCCCTCTGATACCATCGACAATGTCAAAGCCAAGATCCAAGACAAGGAAGGTTAAGGGCAGTGGTCATTGTGTCTCCTTTCGGGGCGATCTGCTTCGACGACTTGGAGGCTGACGCGCCTCCCGTTTCTTTTTTAACGACCTACCTCCCACACTGGAGAATTTTTCGTTACGATCCATTGCGGCATCAAGTTCGGCCAAAGTTCGAGTTCGGCTGATTAAAGAAACCCTGTTTTACATCCATAATATTATATAACCCCACGCAACAAATGGCGTTATATTAATGAGGTCACTGGCATGAAGAGTCCATTCCATTTATTTTTTAAATGCTGGCAGTGACCCCGAGGCAATTTCATTAACGCCAAAACCCCAAGAGATGAACGCCGGTTGACATTCACCACGGCCTAGGTACCCAAACGGCTTTTTGGAACACATGCACTGACTGGGATAGGGGCAGTGCTATCAATCCAACCGGCCAAGCATTTAAACTCCACGCCGACTGGAATTTGCCACAGCCACTCCACGTACTGGCTTTTGGCCTCTTGAAATTACAGTGGCCACATTCAAGAATAAACGGCCAGCACGATTAGGCAGATCCCGCCTATAAGCCGGCGTATCACTATACGATCAATGTTTGTACATTCATTCAAACATCCATGTAATAAAACGAAACACGCATATACCGAATATGAACTACGATGAAATATTTATAATAAAATGTTTTTATTCAATCCAACAATAAATTACATAGTTTTTATTGCGATTCAACCTTACAATGCATATGCTTATACGGCGTCACCCTCATCCTCACTTTTCTC
Organism: Camellia sinensis; assembly: GCF_004153795.1. Taxonomy (NCBI): domain Eukaryota; kingdom Viridiplantae; phylum Streptophyta; class Magnoliopsida; order Ericales; family Theaceae; genus Camellia; species Camellia sinensis. The sequence goes on from NW_021025388.1 coordinate 1,438,710, forward strand.
GACTTCAAAAGCGGAAAACGGAAAATGTTTACTGTGGTAGAGTGGCGATGCCGAATCAATGCCCGACGCTCGAAGAGCTTCTGCGGCTTGAGATGCCTTGATCCAACTGTGCCTAAATCCACAATTCTCACATCGGCAAACCTCTTCGGCAAGCTTCTCCTTGGTCTCTTCGATTCCAACTTTTCGGCCTTCATGAAAATCTTTTTCATAGGCCCTCTCCTTCGCAGACTCCATTGCAAACATACTCGTCATCTCACGAACGGAAAGCGCTGTACTAATGAGCCGACTGGTAACCCGTTCCTCCACAATTGGGTTTCCCTGCCCAGCGGGTTATGCCTGAGCCGCCCTGGTCTTCTTTAACTCACTCTCAGCCGCCTCCGCGCGAGCCTCCAAACTTCGAATACGTTCCTCCTTATTCTCTAATTCTCGACGGGCAGCGCGCAGCCGCATGCTAATTTCATAGGCAGTGTAAAGCCCCTTCACCGCCCCGTGAATGCCTTCGCGAAATACGTCATAGTCCTGGCGACCTACCATTGACTGTTGCACCTCAGGAGGAAAAATTTGTCGAGCAAACTCGACCGCTACATTTGGGTCTCGAACGATCGAGTCTGCCTCTGTCATGGGTCTATTCCCCACAAATACCACAAAGCTTAATGGGCACGGATTTGCGTCAGATTCCCTCTCGACTCGGGGTTGCGGAGATCTGCCCTGCGACTGCTTGTCCCGCCTGGGTGACCTGCTTCGACGTCGAGGAGACTAACGCCTCTCTCGATTCCTAGAACTCCTACTTCCTGTGCGCGAAAGCTCACCACCTCGATTTATGTCTCCGCCCAGCTCAGCCAGCGTCCTCGCTTCCCCTCTGCTGTTAAAGAAGAGTCTGTTCGACATTCACACGATAAATCTTCCTCTAAGAGCTGGAGTCAGCTATTTACTAAGCTCCTAAAGGTTGTACCTTTGTTCATTTATCCTTTACAGAGGCAGCGCCCTCGAGGCAATCTCATTAATTGAGAAAAACTCAATTATCCGGCACCTGAATGATCATGCACCGCCTGGGGCAAGGGCAGATTCATCAATCTATTCAGCTCAACTGCCCTAGACGGCTCACGAATCGATTCTTCAAAATTCTTAAGGTCGTCTCATTCGACTCCCGAATGATCATGCACCGCCTAGGGCAAGGGCAGATTCATCAATCTATTCGGCTCAAGTACCCCAGCCGGCTCATGAATCGATTCTTTAAAATTCTTAAGGTCGTCTCATCCGGCTCTCGAATGATCATGCACCGCCTGGGGCAAGGGCCGATTCATCAATCTATTCGGCTCAAGTGCCCCAGACGGCTCACGAATTGATTTTTTAAAATTCTTAAGGTCGTTTCATCCGGCGTCGGAATGATCATGAACCAACTGGGGCAAGGGCAGATTCATCAATCTATTCGGCTCAACTGCCCCAGCCGGCTCAGGAATCGATTATTCAAAATTCTTAAGATTCATCAATATATTCGGCTCAACTGCCCCAGACGGCATATGAATTGATTCTTCAAAATTCTTAAGGTTGTCTCATCCGGCTCCCGAATAATCATGCACCGTCTGGGGCAAGGGCAGATTCATCAATCTATTCGGCTCAAGTGCCCCAGATGACTCACGAATCGATTCTTCAAAATTCTTAAGGTCGTCTCATCCAGCGTCAGAATGATCATGAACCAACTGGGGCAAGGGCAAATTCATCAATCTATTCGGCTTAACTGCCCCAGCCAACTCAGGAATCGATTATTCAAAATTCTTAAGATTCATCAATATATTCGGCTTAACTACCCCAGCCGGCTCATGAATCGATTCTTCAAAATTCTTAAGGTCGTCTCATCCGACTCCCGAATGATCATGCACCACCTGGGGCATGGGCAAATTCATCAATCTATTCGGCTCAACTACCCCAGTCGGCTCATGAATCGATTCTTCAAAATTCTTAAGGTCGTCTCATCCGGCTCCCGAATGATCATGCACCGCTTGGGACAAGGGCAGATTCATCAATCTATTCGGCTCAACTGCCCAGACGGCTCACGAATCGATTCTTCAAAATTCTTAAGGTCGTCTCATCCGGCATCCGAACGATCATGAACCACCTGGGGCCAGGGCAATTTCACCAACCTATTCGGCTTGAATACCCACAATACTCGGCATATGAGTGATAAATCAATATTGTCATAAGATATTCACTCTCTGAAAGCTCAAACACAACAATGATTTTATCCAAAGTAGTTAAAGGCAAAACATTCTTCATTAACATAACTTCACAAACTGTGTACAAGTGGTGGTGAAATAACAAGGAAATTTTCATTAATAAATTAAGCGCAAATAGTAACCAATTTATACATGAAAACTACCCTGAACCAACAAAAGTCTACTGAACAAAAACTTACATCGGAATTAAAAATACTTAATAAAATTGAAATGTCTCCCAGATCAATCATCGAGGTCAAATTCAAATGGCTCAACGTCCACTTGTTCGTAGGGAATTGGCAAGGCCAATGTAACTCCAGCGGTAGCAATTTGAGCCACCCATGTTTGAACCCCCGATTCTCGAATTTGCGGACTTCATCTACATATTCCTTGAAGGCGGCGCTTTTTCCTGCCTCAAATGCCGCAGAAGCCTCAGAATCGGCTTTTTCCTTGGCCGCCTTGAGCTCCTCTAACTGAACCTCCACCTCGGCAAGTGCCTCATTGGCTAACTTGAGCTATTCTTCGCTCGCATTTGCCCTACTCTCAGCGTCAGAGCAGAGATGTTCAGCTGAGCGAGCCCTCTCCTCCTCTGCTTCAGCTCGTGCACTCTCCATTGCGGCTCTCATCACTTCAAACTCGGCCCTACCCTTTTGACCGTTCGCCTCCTTTTGCAAACGATCAATCCTGCCAAGGGCATTATGCTGGCGGCGGCCTAGGTCCGTGATCTTGCCAACCGTCTGCAAAACAAGTTGGGATCATCAGATACCTTAATGAAAACAAATTCAAGAGAATTTGAGATGGTCACTTACTAGGAGCGCCGACTGCGCAGATAGCGCTACGGCCATAACATCCGGTATGGCGCAAAAGGCTGCATTGTCAGCCGGTAAAGAAATTGAAGCCGCCAGGCTCAACACCACGGCTGGATCCTCAATGGCTGAAGTGTCAGAAGAGATCGGCGTATCTTTGATCTTTGGCCGAACAATAAAAGGAGCAACCACGTTCGACACTTCTAAACGAGGCCGTTTGGAAGCAGGGTTAATCTCTGACCCAGCTTCTCCCTCGGCACTACGCTTTTTGCCCCGCTCCTCCAAAATCAGCCGTTCGTCAATGACCTGTTGTTCAACCTCTTTCCCCGCTTCGGCCGCAGCAACCTGAGTCATCTCTTCAATAACGGGTACGAAAGTTTTAATCAAGGTGGGCTCAAAATGGACGACCTCGGCCTTCTTTTGAGCAGCCATTCGCTCGGTATTTTTCTTTCGCGCCATCTGCATAAGGCTTTCCCCAGCCATACCTTCGAAAAAATCGCCGGGTAGGCCTCTCAAATTCGCAAAAATATCTCCAGAAGAAAACTCTGCCCGACCCGAAGTGGATGGTGCAGGCTGGTTAAGTCCGGCAGCCTCGAACGCCGAGTGTATCGCCTCGTTGACCTCTTCGGCCTCCTCAGCGATCTCTCTGGTTGGTTCGCCAACTACCTCTACCGCCGGCTCCGCGTCTTCTCCCGAATCCGAATCTTCGAGGCCAATTTGCCTAAGGCTTTTGAAGCTGGGAAAGAGAAGAGCCGAAAGGTGTTGATCGCCAGATGGAATTGGAATGTTGTCCGCGGCCGAGAATGTATTATAAGTAGGTTCGTATCGGAGGAGTATGTGAGCAGCTCTCTCTTGCTTTTGTACGTTTGGACTGCCGAAGTATCTGAGTGCAGACTTAATTTCCTCAAGGACTGCGTCGTCGGTTGAGGGAAGAGCCTTCTTCAATCTGTTACCTGCAAAGAACAAGGGGTGATTAAAGGAAAAAAGCCGAATAAAAGGCAGATCAACAAACACGAGGCGTTACATGGAAACCTGGATCACCCTTCCGTCAGGGAATAAGGTCTAGGCGGTCTTCGCCTTCACCGAACTCCCAATTACCTCGGACATTGACCATTACGTCATCAACTCTCTTTCCAGAACTGGCAAGCATGATTATCAAATGATGGTCAGTGTCCTTGGCCCTGAGAAAGTATCGCCTCAGCCGACCGGAAGATTTGGCCAAAGCATAGCAGTACCGAATCACCGAAATTCCAAGGTTGATCCTAAGGCGTCGGTTCAACTCTATCACCCCCATGATGATTCAAAAGAAATTTACGTTGGGTTGAGAAGGAATCAGACTCCAATAGCGAAGGACGACCCTAAGCAATGGATGTAAGGAAAAACGGACTCCGCCCTCCGCTATGGATAACAGAGGGAAGACGATCGTATTTTGATCCTCCCTCTCCATATCAAGAGTACTGTCCGTTGCAAGAGATAAGTGGACATCGTCGGGAATGGAAAAGTGTCGCCGGAATTTGGAAATACGACCGTCAGAAAGGAGGTCTTTCAAGTGTTTAGCTATTTTCGCGGGGATTCAAGGTTTCGTCGAAATCAAAATGAAAAACAGAAAATAGAATTGCAAAGAAGAGAGAAGAAGACTTACGAGGAGTAAACGGGGCAAGGATAGATGGAGAAGAATTGCAGAAAATGCAAGTCAGAGAAGGGATACCTGCTGGCGGTCCAAGAGTCTCGAATACTCGACGAAATGTGCACTCGAAAGGACTGAAATTTCAAATCTTAATAAATGCGAGACGCACAAATGAGGCGGGAAAGTGTAATGATGACCGAAAAGGTGTGCGCATTCTGACATCTGTATTGGGGTACGCGAAGCCGCCTGACCTATTTTGACTTTTCCAATTCAAGACCAAACATGCCGATTAACTACCGTCAATGGGGAGTTCGAGGGGCAATTGTGGGAGCCGAATAATGGCAAAATCAGAAGGTGCGTACCTTAGAAGACTGATATTAATCGGTTGTATCCTACGAGAATGGGAAGCCGAATATAATACATGTGCCGAATAAGTGTAGATCCTTAGAGCCGAATAAGAGAAAGGACAATGATTAAAAAATAGGCCCTGACCCCGAGGATCAAAAGGAACATGTATAAATACAGGAACAATAGATTGAGAAAGGTATGTAACAATCACTTTTTGCTTAATTTAAAAGACAAACTATTTTGAGTACAAGAACTGACTTGTTCGTCGGAGTGCTAATTCCGACACTCCCGACCAAAATGTTTGTATCTTTTCAGGTGACTAGCTAAAGATCACAAGCGTACCCCCAAGATGTTTAAGAGTATTTCCAAAACCACTTGTCCGCAGCTTATAATCACTCCGTTTGATGAGGCTAAGGCTGCGAATGGCAAGAACGATCTCGCAGTGGAGGTGGTCGACGTAGATGAGGTAGGGAAGGGTATGGCTATGGGTTAGTCGGGGTTGAGGCGGTTGAAGGGAACTAGGGGTGCCTCTCTCTCTCTCTCTCTCTATATATATATATATATGTATGTATATCTTTGTTCACAATTTTATTATGATTTGTTAGTTTTCTAGAAATGTGTCTTTAATTGCTTTTAACAGTATGTGAAATAGAGTACAATTTCCATATTAATCAGTTAGTGTGAGTTGAAACCCTAAAATTGCGAATGATGGGTTGAGAGGAGGGCAACCGAGTTTTTAATTTTTAAACCAAAGACAGAAGTAATTTTTTTAAGTTTTGGGATTTGGTAAAAATGACTTCTCTTTTGAAAAAATAAATTGTTACATTTTATTCTCTTGAAAACTTCGATAGTCCATTGTTTTTCCCCCAAAAATTTTAGGTTCTTCTTCTTTTTTCTGTTGTCAAATTCATAGGCTTATGTTCTTCTCTCTCTTTGTACGAATGCTTACATCTGTTGTGTTATTTTGTTTGCTTGGTGGGAATTTGACTTCTTAAGCTTGATGTCATAATTGTTAAGATTGCTTGTAGGCGTAATTACTGCTTTTAAGATTTCCTCTGTTGTGTTTTCTAATGTTTGTAGTCCTGCTCATCTCAAGAAGCTCAATTATGGTCTCAGCATCAGCCAACTCGATGAATTAGCCACTGAAACTGCTGCTGCCATGACTGCCAACCATCCCGACTATGCTTCTGTGAGTTTATTTTGAAAATTAGGATTGTAGCTTTTTAATCTGAGATTATTTATTTGTTTTTAATCAAAGTCTCTTTCTTAATCAATATCTTTCCTTTCTGTTCTAACTGATTCCTTTTCTCAAAGCAAATAGAAGCTTTCATATGCCCCTTTTCCCTTCATTTTTTTGGTTTGGTTATTGATCTGACTATTTTATTTGAGTTAGTTAGAATTAGTGACTAATCAGGGGAATCTGAGCTTTAGTATTTTGACCTATTTAGCTATTTGATTATTCCCATTGATGTTCTGAATTTCTGTCCCAACTTATTAAAGTATAAGCTCCTAGAGTTATAGAAATGGTTGTGTAATAGTTAGATATACCAAATTCAGCTCAAGGCGGCAGAACCTTATATATATATTGGTTGTGGGCTGTATTCCTTTCTATGGTTCTACAAAGACTGGTCTTGTTAATGCTGGTATATTGTAAAAATATTGGAAAAGCTAGCAAATTATGTTTTATAGATGGTCGTTACTTATTTCTAATAAGATGTTAATGGGGTTAGTGATTACTAATGTTTTTATATGTTTCCTACTCTAGTTAACAAATTTTGAAGTTTGATCCGAAGCCATTAAGGAAAGTGCCAACTTTATACATTGTGACTGGATAAATCACTTTCTAAGAGTAACAACTAACCATGTTTACTTTCTTTGTTGTCTCTATTAGTTGACATATCTGCCAATATCTGTGTATATTATTACTGAATATCTTATCCAAAAAAAAAAAAAAAATACTAAATATCATATTTTAATATTTATGTGTTTATTATTGATAGAAAATTTATGTGCGCTTTTTTGTGCTCTTTTTTTTCTTTTTTTTTTTGTGTTTTTACGTGTTCATTACTCTGCCAATTCACATGTTCATTCTCTGGCACAATATAGGCAAAGTTAACACACGACGAATCAATCTATCAATAAGAGGATAACATTGATAGATTGAGAAGCATAATCAATTATTATGTCAAACATATTGTGAACTCATTTTCAATAATATTATGTCAAACATAATCAATTTTCTCATTTTCACAGAATGAACAAAAAAAATGGATAACAAAGCAAAGGGCATCAACAAATTGAAGTGTGATGTATAGAAAAAATACAAATAACACATTATACATAGGACACGAACAAGAATGATAAGAAACAAGGATAAATACAACAATAGAAGCAACCTAGAACAATATATATATATATAACACTAGTTGCATATATAGTAAAGACAAGGCTTTACCCCAACAAGACAGCAACTGCCAACAACTTCAATACAAGTGAAAACAAAAACAATGAAGAAAATCCATTACACATGATGCAAAAATTGATGTTTTATATATAGTAACTATCTTGACATAAAGTTTGGGCAATATTTTTTTAAACTGAACTACAAAACTAATTTAAAAGTTTGTCATGTAACTAATTTGGGGTTATGAATATCTGTACATTTTTTTGGTGGGTAGAACCCTTATTATTTTGGGATTATCTTACTATTTGCTAACTATAATACAGGGTTTTGACAAGGCCGAAGACTTAGACAAACAGGCAAAACAACGAAGAGGTGCCCGCAGGCATGCCCACAAGCAAGGGGCAAGATGCAAAATGATATGCACAAAGCCTAACGTAACTCATGATCATGCAAAGCAGCAAGCTGTAATGAAGCGCACACGCAACAGTTTTAAGCAAGAATGCAAAGCAACAACTACATTTCATGCAGTTTAAGAATGCGGAGAATTACTGCAATTCTCACTGCGAATACAGTGTGCATGTGTGATTGATACACAAAGCGAACGTGTGATAGATACACAAAGGGTGAACACAAGGTGTGATAGATGCACTTAGTGAGCAAAGTGTGATGGATACACAAAAGGTGAACACGAAGTATGATAAATGCACTTAGTGAACAAGTATGATAGATACACTAAAGGTGAGCACAAAGTGTGATAGATACACTTAGTGAACAAGTGTGATGGACACACAAAAGGTGAACACAAAGTGTGATAGATGTACTAAGTGAACAAGTGTGATGGATACACAAAAGGTGAACACGAAGTGTGATAGATGCACTTAGTGAACAAGTATGACAGATACACTAAAGGTGAGCACAAAGTGTGATAGATACACTTAGTGAACAAGTGTGATGGATACACAAAAGGTGAACACGAAGTGTGATAGATGCACTTAGTGAACAAGTATGATAGATACACTAAAGATGAGCACAAAATGTGATAGATGCACTTAGTGAACAAGTGTGATGGATACACTAAAGGTGAGCACAAAGTGTGATAGATGCACTTAGTGAACAAGTGTGATGGATACACAAACGGTGAACACGAAGTGTGATAAATGCACTTAGTGAACAAGTATGATAGATACACTAAATGTGAACACGAAGTGTGATAGATGCACTTCATGAACAAGTGTGATGGATACACTATAGGTGAGCACAAAGTGTGATAGATGCACTTAGTGAACAAGTGTGATGGATACACAAAAGGTGAACACAAAGTGTGATAGATGCACTTAGTGAACAAGTGTGATGGATACACAAAAGGTGAGCACAAAGTGTGATAGATGCATTTAGTGAACAAGTGTGATGGATACACTAAAGGTGAGCACAAAATGTGATAGATGCACTTAGTGAACAAGTATGATGGATACACTGAATGTGAACACGAAGTGTGATAGATGCACTTAGTGAACAAGTGTGATGGATACACTAAAGGTGAGCACAAAGTGTGATAGATGCACTTAGTGAACAAGTATGATAGATACACTAAAGGTGAGCACAAAGTGTGATAGATGCACTTAGTGAAAAAGTGTGATGGATACACAAAAGGTGAACACAAAGTGTGATAGATGCACTTAGTGAACAAGTATGATAGATACACTAAAGGTGAGCACAGAGTGTGATAGATGCACTTAGTGAACAAGTATGATGGATACATTAAAGGTGAGCACAAAGTGTGATAGATGCACTTAGTAACAAGTATGATGGATACACTGAATGTGAACACGAAGTGTGATAGATGCACTTAGTGAACAAGTGTGATAGATACACGAAATGTGATAGATGCACTTAGTGAACAAGTGTGATGGATACACAAAAGGAGAATGTGTGTGATAGATACAGAAAAGTGAGAATGTGTGTGGTAGATACACAAAATGAATGAAACGTGATTGATATTCTAAGCGAATGAAGTGTGATCGATACACTAAATGAATAAGAGTGTAATTGATACACTGAGCGAATGAAGTGGCGATTGATACACTAAGTGAATGAAGAAAGTGTGATAGATACACTAAATAAAGGATCTCAAACGGAACTTCTTTGAATGAACTGTACATACAATATCGTGCATGAATGAGAAAGAAACGTGATAGGTACAATGCAATACAATGCATGATGTTTAAGGAACGCAATAAACAAGCGTAACGGTGCTTTAGAAAGCACCTCATGGGGTGAGTGGCGATGAACCACTCTGCTTTGACGGGGATCTCCCTTCGTGCTCTTCGAACACTTACCTTCAACTCACAGTACAAAGGCTCTGAAATACTGACAAGGGTTCTTCACGTAGAACACTTTGGATGCTGCCTTTTTTCCTGATCATATTCACAACTTTCCCTATTCTCTAACGGGGTGACAGACTAGGTTGGTTCGGTAGCCAGAATTGAGGTGCATACATGCTATCTCAACCTATGGGACTTCCATACAGATTTCAAGCCGGGGATACACCCCTGGGTATTTAAACCAGACTTTAGTCCCGAAAATCGCGAACCTTTACGTTCTAGGCATTAGCCATTCGAACTCTAGTTTCCACCGTCGCAGTTGGTCTCCTAGGAACTCATTGCAAATACGGCCATGATGTCCCTGGCACGAAATGGTACTCGAGGAGAGCACTTCTGATCGCCATTCTAGCTTGAAGCAGACTTGATCTTGAGCTTGAGGTAGAGGCGCACTCATACTTCGGAGCATTGGCAAGACCTGAAGAGGTACACACGGAATGTAGCCTCGGAACTTACTGAAGTTGAAACAAACTCAGATACCCGACATTTTTCCTCTTCTCTTTTGCTTTTTAGTCTGGAACCCATATAGCTTCAGATAGGTCCTGGCTTTACTGTTCTGACATGACCTAATTGAACCCTGTGGTTTTATGAAAGAATGAATCCTATTTTGCACAAATGTAGAGAATTGCACAAAACTCTAAGCACAAAACAAATCATTTTGAAATTAAGAAATGAGTTCTCGACTGGGTATTGAGCCTATGACTGAACACAGCGCACCATGACTCAATAAAGGAAAACAAAGGCAAAACAACCTGAACACAAACACAGACACTCAAAAACGACTCAAGATAAGGACTGAGATAAAACAAAAAGACACGACACTCAGACGTGCACGGGGAGCCTGTTTCTCTAGGTATTGTTTCCCACCCTCTCTCATTTGTGATTCTCACATCACTCGGCCCTCAAGCTCTCTTTTTTTTTCTGAAAAAGCCCTCTTCCTCACTTTTTCTCTCAGCGCACATCTCTCTATTCTTCAATCTCTTATTTTTTATCCCTCCCCTGGGTGGTTGATGGATAAACAAGAAATTACGGGCTCTTGTCCCTAGCTTGCTGCTAGATTCTTTTCCTTCCGCTCACAGCCAGTGAGTGCCTCCCACAGAGGGGTTGCAATACGACCAGACGCGCAGCAGATCTGCAATTGACATCGGTTGACGATGCTCCGCTGGGGAGTTTGGATGTGATCAGATCTGTCCGGATGAGGGAGTGGAATACCTTGCTCTAATCCAGTTCGTGCTTCGCACTTGGCTTGATACCTCGCTGCTTGAAGGATGAAAGAGCTTTCAGCCCTTTGTTGTTAGCTTCAGTTGTGCCCTTTTCTAGCAGGTAGAGTGCCCTTTCTGGCAAGTAGAGTGCCCTTTTCTGGCAAGTATGTTGACAACGGGGAAATGACAGGAAGCCTGACTCAACTGTGCCCCTAGTTCATCATTTTGACCAATTTTTTGTTTTGGTTTTCTATTAAAACAATTTTGACCAATATGAGAGTTAGATTAACATACTTGTTCGATTTTTGATTTGAAATCATGCAAGTCAGGTTATGAGCACTGAAAATTTTCTTTTTTTGGGTCCAAGAAGTGGTCCAGTTTTGGAAAATGGAATACTTTTCGAGAAAAATAGTCAACCTCAGTAAAAATTCTTAAAAACTATTTTTGCAAACGGCCACTGCTCAACGAGCACGGAACCTACCCTCGAGATGCACAACCTCAGATCTGAAAGAAAATTGCCCCTTGCTTGAAGGACACTGCATGGCAACGGAAAGTTGCCCCTAGTCTGAATAGCGCCGCAGCACATGGCAACCAGTCCTCACTAGCGCCGTAGCACATGGCAACCAGTCCTCACAGTGACAATTACAACCAAATTCTCGGATACAGAGAAGACAAAGATGACTAGAACCATCACATGGACACAGTCAGATTTAAAGTGTTTTACGGCTGGACTTCAGAGTGAAGTTGCCTACGTATCCCAAAGATGGAAATCAAGCCTTACGTAGTACGGGGTTAAGGTACACTCAGGTATTAACCTCTCCTTTTGCGCTCTAACTTTTGCCAAGGCCGCCCTTCTGGGTTTTCAACCTTGCGAGCTTTGTTCTTCTTTTCTTTTTATTTCTTTTCATTTTCTTTTTTTCAATCTTTTCAAGATTTTTTTTTTCTTCATTTTTTTTGCATTTTTCTTTTCTTCTTTTTTTTTTCTTGCTCTAACTTTTGCCTGGGTTGCCCTTCCGGGTTTTTGGCCCAGCGAGTCTCTCAAGGGTAAAGGTATAGCTTTGTCCATGTCAAATGGTTTTGAGATCCTAAAGTCATCTGAATCTAGGAGAATGGCTGCTGTTCGCTGACGATGCAGGAGTCTACCCAATGGGGGGCTGAATTTGCCCTAGTGTTGTGGGTAAGAACTCAGTTATCCTTCAGCAATACTTTCTCTTTTCCTCCCTTCTGGGATTTGGCATTCTTGCTGATCTCCGTCTTTGACTCTTCGAGCATATCTGACATTTTTGCCCCTAGTTTGAGGGGTGCTTCTGATCTAGCTTTGCAAGCTTCTTTTGACGACATCTGATCTTTGTGATCTGACTTGCCCCTAGTTCGAGGGCTGCTTCTGATCCAGCCACACGGGCTTTACATGGTGGTTGACCGTTGAACATTCTGAATTCAAGTTCAAGGTTTGAAAGTGAGGGGTCAAGCTTCGAGGCTGAAAGCGATCCTAGGCTACACAATCTCAAGAGCAATTCCACACAGGTCTTCGCAGGATCGCGCAAAACATTTTTTGAAATCTTTTAAGAAAGCGACAAATCGCTCGTACTGAAGACAGTGTAAAACCAATCTGGATCAAGCCAGGATCCTTCCCAGTACTCACACTAACAAGCATGATCTCATTTATTAAGGGCTTGGCATGCCTCTCTTTCTCTCAATTTGATCAAATTTTGTAAATCCCGAGGAATTCCTTCCTCTTCGTTTTCACCGCAATGTACGAAAAAGTTTTGAAAAACTTAGGTCAATGCAACAATTTCAAGGCACAGAAGAGCAGGTGAAAAGTACTACCACTTCATTCAAACTTTCTGGCACAACTGGCGCAAGGCAGAAGCAAACACGAGAGTGTGAAAATCACTGCTGTTTCAGTCAGATCTATTGGAACAACTGGCTCCCCGGCAGAAACAGACTCAAAAGAAAACAAAAGGACAAACACAAAACAAAATGGTGATATCCGAAGTAACACCCCCAGAATCACCCGACTTCTGTACAACAGGACTGACTCGATACAACAAGACAGACCCAAAACAAAAAGATGACTCAAAACAAAGAGACAGACTCAAAACAAAACCACAGAACTGACTTAACACCCAAGTCAGAAGTTACAAAAACCAGCATTCGCAAATGCTCAAACAGTGCGTGCCACATGCCACATCTGGAGTAAACTGAGTGCCACCCGCAGGTGGTTCATCCCCTGATCACATATTCGCACTATCCCCCAAGTTCACTGATCAAGTGCCGATAGACTTTGCTGAGCTGGTGCGGCGATACCTTGTTGTCAAACAGATCTTGTACATCATGGCGAAGACGAAAGCAACTGTCAGTGTCATGACCGGTTTGTTTGATGGTAGGCACAGTATTTAGTGTGGTCATGCTTTGAAGGGATAGGATCGGGTAGAGGCCGTTGTTCCAATGGTTTTAGATATCCTTTCCGGAGTAAGGCCTCTAGAGCCTTTGACAAGGGCATATAAAGTGGCGTAAAAACCCTCTTGACTCGAGGTGGATATTTGGTTTTTTGTGAGCTACTTCCGGACGCACCGGTGAATAGGGTAACTATTTTGATGCGGTGGTGGTAACCATGCCACTTTACAAGATCTTGCAGCTGTATCACCACTAGTGGTCGCATTTGAACTGCGGGAAAACGCCTTGTTGGGCTCTGCTCTTCTCCTGGTCAAGAAGGCCCTGCTTCATAGCGTCCTCGATCTGTACTCCCATCTCATGTAAGTCTGAAAAGGTGGGGAAGGGGAGAACGATCATTTTCTGCATAAGCTGGGCTGGAGATTGCGCACAATCATCCGAATTTGATCTTTGTCAATGGGCCTAAGAGTCATCATTGAGGCCTTGGCCTCCAGCGGCTACGAAATCAGGAAAACTCTGCTTAGGTTTTCCTTGTTGTCTCAGATCACGGGTTGTGAACCTCGATTTACGTGTTATAGAAGTACTGCGCAACGAAGGCCTCGGCCATCTCATCCCAGTTTCGTTTGACATCGTCTTCTAACTTTGCATACTAGATAACGGCCACACCCGACAGATCCCTGGCCAAATAAGAAGCTTCTGTAGTTTGGTGAGGCCCATCGGCCTTAATATGTCTGAAACAGCCGTAAGTGCACCATGGGATCCTCGGACCCATCAAAGCGGTCAATATGTGGCATTTTAAAGCGGTCTGGCAGCGTCACGGCCGCATCGGTATCCCATCCTCAATGTCCGGGATGGACTTGACGCCTTGAGATTTCTTGAACAGCTTTTTCAAGCTTGCTCACCTTCAATGCTGTGGTTGTCCACCTCGGACTCAAAGGGAGAATCCGGCAGGTTTGTGGGTGTTTTAGATAATTGGGATAGGAATGGGGGTGGAGCCGTCCTAATCGGAATGTCCGTATCTCCTGGACATTTTGTGCCTCATCGGGTCTGGGACTCCTGGTGGGGAGGGGATTGGTGCGACGCAGATGCTCCGGTTTCTGCTGTAGCCGGGTAATTACTCTGTCTGTTGAGCCATGATTGCAGCCTGCTGTTTGGCAAATTCCGTTTGGCGGCAACGTCTTGCTGCATGAGTTTCATACTTTCTTAGAGTTGACGCATCATTTCCTCCATCCTTGCCATGTTCTGCTTGTTCTGGCTGACTGACTGGTATATCTATCTCTGTGATAAAAACTGAGGCCTCAGCCTGACTGTCACTGGTGGGGTGGATAAGGGCCACTGATCTGGTAACTGCTGAACCGGTGATCTGTGCCTAATTGGCCCCTTTTACCCCTGCCTCTGGCAAAGGACACTGATTGCCCTTGAATTGAATCTCTTACCCAACAAGTCTATCAACACAAGTCCAATGAATCCGGGGGATCTCAAAGCCTTTTGAAGCTTTGGTTCCAAGACTACCTAGCAAAAGAGAAAAACATGCAGTATCTCAGCCTGATTTCACCAAAACAGATATGAGCACCAAAATAACTGTGCTCTCTACTGAATTCTGTCCAAGATTCTGCCCTTTATAAATTGATACCCTCAGGTCAAACTGATTCTCAAATACTGATGCCCGCAGGCCTGATACCAGACTTAACAAACTATTACATGCATTCCATGTAGGGACACACCCTAAAACACATAGCAAGCAAGTGAGAGCCAAAACACCCTTATATTGGGGTAGGGTTTCCCTGTCCTATTTTTCAGGAGCTAGGTTTCAACTATACACGCAGCAAGTTTCAAATAACCTATAATCGGGCAAGCAACCTGTCCTAGTTGGAATGGTCACTATGGATTCCGATATGCACTAGGTCGAAGTCCAAAAGGGTGCCCCGGTAAAAACCGAGGTTTGTGTTCCCGTCGTGGCACAGGCCCACAAACCAGCTCAGCCTATGATGGCACGCTTCTCGAAAGCGAGCCTCCGACAAACCATTCAAGAATAACATACGGCAAACCGGTGTCCTTAGGACGCCACTAAATGTACATGCACATGCCAAAGAGGACTACGTAAGTGCAGTCAAAACAAGATATCTCAGAGTTCGAGTCAAGTTCTCTAAACTCACCCAGCCAGAGTCGCCGAAACTGTAGATGTCCCTGAACGCCCGAGAGGAAATGCCCCCCCGTTTTGATTTTTGGCTCACTACAGTTCAGGACTTAAATGTCAACGGTCCTGTAATTTAATCTGTAGTGAAGTGCAATGCAAGACTGATTGAAATCATTCAAAGAGTCCAAATCCGGCAAATCATTTTTGAAAACAGATTTTATTGAAAAAAGTGCCCAAAACATGGTCTGCTTTGCCAAATACAGCAGTCGGCTACCTAAATATTTTATTGAGGAATTTTAAGAAACCTACTCGTTGCCTAAGGCACGTGTCGTGTCATCACCAAAGTTGTCTCGCTCGGGAACTTGGGTACCAATTGGGGAAGGTCACTTCGTGAGACGCCCCCGGCTCGCCGATCAAAGATCGGCCCTAACATAACCATGATATATTACGTTTTGAAAACATTATCTGCGTTCTTATTCCAGTTATTAAGCCTAGATTTACTATGTGATGCGCACAGAATACAAGTATAGACTGGATCGCCTGATTTGAACAAACGTTTCATGTTTTGTTTTTTAAGGCGGTTTGCTATCGCAAGTAGGCCTAATAATGCAGGTTTTGCCACCCTCGGGTGGGCTTAGAAAAACATGGTTTTGGCACTATCTTAGTGAGCTTAAAACTCACAGTTGATAAAATTATTCACATCCAATATCCAACCTTCCCACAGGCATTTCCAGGCAAGTATACTCACTAAGTAATTAGCCTCATGATAAAGCATGCATCTGGCAGTCACTCACACGCATGCAAAGGAATGCTAAAGTATAAAAACTTACCGAGTACTCCAAGCCAAAAACAAAGCTATGTTAGAGCATCCATGCAATGATCCTAACTATATTGGAATGCCTATGCAACACATGCAAAATGCAACTATAGTAGGCTCGGCTATTCTACAAAGGCATATGAATGTGCTACAGCTAACACGTATTCAATTTTGGAATTGAAAATAACAAATGCCAGTTAGTATGATATCGCCGAGCCCGGTGCATCAATACAGATGAATGATGCACATGCAACATAAGTAATGCTAATTTGAAACATTGC
Source organism: Camellia sinensis (assembly GCF_004153795.1). Classification (NCBI taxonomy): domain Eukaryota; kingdom Viridiplantae; phylum Streptophyta; class Magnoliopsida; order Ericales; family Theaceae; genus Camellia; species Camellia sinensis. Next base: position 1,455,317 of record NW_021025388.1, read on the forward strand.
CCTAAATCTTAACCATCAAAAGCTGGTAAATAAAAGGGAGAAGACGTGGGGTTGGAAGACATACATGCACACGCACGCACACTTATATACAATTGTGCCCTCGCTCGGAGGGTCCCGAAGAATAATACAATCTGAATAAAATAGAAAATCCTATTAATTAACAATTAATCTAGGAAGCAGTAAATTAGCCACACAATCTATGGACCGCCTCAGCTCTATTCCAAATGATTGCAAGTGATGCATGCTCGAGTTGTTCTTGCGCAGAAATCCTTACGATGCCTCGGTTTGCCTCTGTTTGCAATTGTTTCGGAAGATTTTGGCGCAACGCTCTAGAAGGCCGTGATTTCTGATTTACTGCAACAATGAGAGCCACAAAGGGGCATTGGCAAAGTATTTCACATAATGTAATGCATGACTATCTTCAGGGAGTTGTAGTTCCTCGATCCTCGCTGCACCAATCACGCATATCGATACATGATGGCCGAGGAGTCGAATGGCAACGACACAATATGAAATGAATGCAACATAAAAACACCAAACCTAAAACCCATCATGGGTAATCCGGAGTGTCGCGACGGGAAATTGAGACACGTTCCGTCACTCGGAGTAACGAAACGTCCCTCGTTCCCCGTGCTTGGGGCTAACCCTTATCCCAAACACAATGCAAATGAATGGCATATCAAATGCGACTAACATACAACCTAGCAATCACGAAATGCTAATGAGATGGCCATATAACAATGCTCGATGTAACAATGGCATACACAATGCACTAACACACAACCTAGCATACGCAATGCTATGAATTGAAAAGGCATACACATGCAATTGACTTACACCAACATGAGTGGAACTTAGCCACATTCACATCAGTAGCCGTTAGAATGAAAATAAGACAACCGAATTGCGTGCACACATGTTAACACATACCGAGGACCGACCTGAAGCTGCGTTGTCAACTGGTAAAAGGAAATTGAAGGCCTGCTAGGCTCAACGCCACGGCTGGATCCTTAATGCTAAGCGTCAAGAAAGAGATCGGCTATCTTTGATCTTTGGCCGAAAAGTAAAAGGACAACCACATCCGACTCTTTCTTAAAGTGGTCGTTTGGAAGTAAGGCGTTAATCTTCGCCCCGCCTCTCCCTCGGCACTACGCTTTTTTTCCCTGCTCCTCTAAAGAATCAGCGTTCCGTCAATGACCTGTTGCTCAACCTCTTTTCCCCCCTTCGGCCGCCCAGCAACCTGAGCCGTCTCTTCAATAACGGTACGAAGGTTTTAAATCAATGGTGGGGCTCAAAATGGGCGGCCCTCGGCCTTTTTTTCAGCAGCACCATTCGCTCGGCATTTTCTTTCGCGCCATCATACGTAAGGCTTTCCCCAGCCATACCTTCGAAAAATTGCCAGGTAGGTCTCGCCAAATTCGCAAAAATATCTCCAGAAGAAA
>NW_021025388.1:1471195-1481499 GCF_004153795.1 Camellia sinensis
AAATGGCAAGTAAACACCATAATTACATATCTGCCATCATGCAAGGGGGTCTGAATAAGTGTGTGAGTATTATTACCCTAATGCAGGAGAAATGGAAAATAAACACCGTAATTACATATCTGCCATCACGCAAGAGGGTCCGAATAAGTGTCCGCGTGTTTAAACCCTAATGCCTGGGAAGTGGCAAGTAAACACCATAACTATATATCTGCTATCACGCAAGAGGGTCCGAAAAAGTGTCCGAGTGTTCGAATCCTAATTCTTGAGAAATGGCAAGTAAACACTATAATTACATATATGCCGTCATCCAATAGCGTCTGAACAAGTGTCAGAGTGTTTAAACACTAATGCATGAGAAATGGCATGTAAACACCATAATTACATATCTGCAATGATGCAAGAGGGTTCGAATAAGTGTCCGAACGTTTATACCCTAATGCATGAGAAATGGAAAATAAGCACCCTAATTCCAAATATGGCACCCTGCAAGAAGGTCCGAATAAGTGTCCGAGTGTTTAAACCCTAATGCCAGAGAAATGGCTAGTAAACACCATAATTACATATCTGACATCATGCAAGAGGGTCGGAGTAAATGTCCGAGTGTTTAAACCCTAATGTATGAGAAATGTCGATTAAACACCATAATTACATATCTACCATCATGCAAGAGGGTCCAAATAAGTGTCCGAGTGTTTAAACCCTAACGCATGAGAAATGATAAATAAGCACTATAATTACATATCTGCCATCATGCATGAGGGTCCAAATAAGTGCCCGAGTGTTAAAGCCCTAATGCATGAAATATGGCAAGTAAACACCTTAATTACATATCTGCCATCACGTAAGCGGGTCTGAATAAGTGTTCGAGTGTTTAAACACAAACGCATGTGAAATGGCAAATAAACACCTTAATTACATATCTGGCATCATGCAAGAGCGTCCGATAAGTGTCCGAGTGTTTAAGCCCTAATCCAGGAGAAATGGCAAGTAAACACCATAATTACATATCTGCCATCATGCAAGGGGGTCTGAATAAGTGTGTGAGTATTATTACCCTAATGCAGGAGAAATGGAAAATAAACACCATAATTACATATCTGCCATCATGCAAGAGGGGCCGAATAAGTGTCCGAGTGTTTAAACCCTAATGCATGAGAAATGGCAAGTAAACACCATAATTACATATCTGCCATCATGCAAGAGAGTCGGAATAAGTGTCCGAGTGTTTAAACCCTATTGCATGAGAAATGGCAAGTAAACACCATAATTAAATATCTGCCATCATGCAAGAGGGTCCGAATATGTGTCCGAGTATTTTAACCCCAATGCATGAGAAATGGAAAATAAACACCATAATTACATATCTGCTATCATGCAAGAGGGTCCGAATAGGTGTCCGAGTGTTTAAACCCAAATGCATGAGAAATGGCAAGTAAACGCCATAGTTAGATATCTGCCATCATGCAAGAGGGTCTGAATAAGTATCCGAGTGTTTAAACCCTAATGCGTGAGAAATGGCAAGTAAACTCCATAATTACATATCTACTATCATGCAAGAGGGTCCGAATAAGTGTCCGAGTGTTTAAACCCTAATGCCAGAGAAATGGCTAGTAAACCCCATAATTACATATCTGCCATCATGCAAGAGGGTCGGAGTAAGTGTCCGAGTGTTTAAACCCTAATGTATGAGAAATGGCGATTAAACACCATAATTACATATCTGCCATCATGCAAGAGGGTCCAAATAAGTGTCCGAGTATTTAAACCCTAATGCATGAGAAATGGCAAGTAAACACCATAATTACATATCTGCCATCATGCAAGAGGGTCCGAAAAAATGTCTGAGTGTTTAAACCCTAACGCATGAGAAATGATAAATAAACACTATAATTACATATCAGCCATCATGCATGAGGGTCCAAATAAGTGCCCGAGTGTTAAAGCCCTAATGTATGAAATATGGCAAGTAAACACCTTAATTACATATCTGCCATCATGTAAGCGGGTCTGAATAAGTGTCCGAGTATTTAAACACAAACGCATGAGAAATGGAAAATAAACACCTTAATTACATATCTGCCATCATGCAAGAGCGTCCGATAAGTGTCCGAGTGTTTAAGCCCTAATCCCTGAGAAATGGCAAGTAAACACCATAATTACATATCTGCCATCATGCAAAAGGGTCTGAATAAGTGTCCGAGTATTATTACCCTAATGCAACAGAAATGGAAAATAAACACCATAATTACATATCTGCCATCATGCAAGAGGGTCCGAATAAGTGTCCGAGTGTTTAAACCCTAATGCACGAGAAATGGCAAGTAAACACCATAATTACACATCTGCCATCATGCAAGAGGATCGGAATAAGTGTCCGAGTGTTTAAACCCTATTCCATGAGAAATGGCAAGTAAACACCATAATTAAATATCTGCCATCATGTAAGCGGGTCTGAATAAGTGTCCGAATGTTAAAGCCCTAATGCATGACAAATGGCAAGTAAACACCATAATTACATATCTGCCATCATGCAAGAGGGCCCGAATAAATGTCCTAGTGTTTAAACACAAACGCATGAGAAATGGCAAATAAACACACTAATTACATATCTGCCATCATGCAAGAGTGTCCGATAAGTGTCCGAGTGTTTAAGCCCTAATCCATGAGAAATGGCAACTAACCCGATAATTACATATCTGCCATCAAGCAAGAGGGTCTGAATAAGTGTGCGAGTATTATTACCCTAATGCAAGAGAAATGGAAAACAAACACCATAATTACATATCTGCCATCACGCAAGAGGGTCCGAATAAGTGTCTGAGTGTTTAAACCCTAATGCATGAGAAATGCCAAGTAAACAACATAATTACATATCTGCCATCATGCAAGAGGGTCAGAATAAGTGTCCGAGTGTTTAAACCCTATTGCATGTGAAATGGCAAGTAAACACCATAATTAAATATCTGCCATCAAGCTAGAGGGTCCAAATATGTGTCCGAGTATTTAAACCCTAATGCATGAGAAATGGAAAATAGGCACCATAATTACATATCTGCCATCATGCAAGAGGGTCCGAATAGGTGTCCGAGTGTTTAAACCCAAATGCAAGAGAAATGGCAAGTAAACGCCATAGTTAGATATCTGCCATCATGCAAGAGGGTCCGAATAAGTATCCGAGTGTTTAAACCCTAATGCATGAGGAATGGCAAGTAAACACCATAATTACATATCTGCCATCATGCAAGAGCGTCCGAATAAGTGTCCGAGTGTTTAAACCCTAATGCCAGAGAAATGGCTAGTAAACACCATAATTACATATCTGCCATCATGCAGGAGGGTCGGAGTAAGTGTCCGAGTGTTTAAACCCTAATGTATGAGAAATGGCGATTAAACACCATAATTACATATCTGCCATCATGCACGAGGGTCCAAATAAGTGTCCGAGTGTTTAAACCCTAATGCATGAGAAATGGCAAGGAAACACCCCAATTACATATCTGCCATCATGTAAGAGGGGCCGAAAAAATGTCTGAGTGTTTAAACCCTAACGCATGAGAAATGATAAATAAACACTATAATTACATATCAGCCATCATGCATGAGGGTCCAAATAAGTGCCCGAGTGTTAAAGCCCTAATGTATGAAATATGGCAAGTAAACACCTTAATTACATAAAAGCCATCACGTAAACGGGTCTGAATAAGTGTCCGAGTGTTTAAACACAAACGCATGAGAAATGGAAAATAAACACCTTAATTACATATCTGCCATCATGCAAGAGCGTCCGATAAGTGTCTGAGTGTTTAAGCCCTAATCCTTGAGAAATGGCAAGTAAACACCATAATTACATATTTGCCATCATGCAAGAGGGTCTGAATAAGTGTCCGAGTATTATGTCCCTAATGCAAGAGAAATGGAAAATAAACACCATAATTACATATCTGCCATCATGCAAGAGGGTCCGAATAAGTGTCCGAGTGTTTAAACCCTAATGCATGACAAATGGCAAGTAAACACCATAATTACATATCTGCCATCATGCAAGCGGATCGGAATAAGTATCCGAGTGTTTAAACCCTATTGCATGAGAAATGGCAAGTAAACACAATAATTAAATTTCTGCCATCATGCAAGAGGGTCCGAATATGTGTCCGAGTATTTAAACCCTAATGCATGAGAAATGGCAAGTAAACACCATAATTACATATCTACCACCATTCAAGAGGGTCCGAATAAGTGTCTGAGTGTTTAAACCCTAATGCATGAGAAATGTTAAATAAACACCACAATTACATATCTGACATCATGCATGACGGTCCGAATAAGTGTTCGAGTGTTAAAGCCTTCATGCATGAGAAATGGCAAGTAAACACCATAATTACATATCTGCCATCACGTAAGCGGGTCTGAATAAGTGTCCGAGTGTTTGAACCCAAATGCATGAGAAACGGCAAACAAACACCGAAATTACATATCTGCCATCATGCAAGAGTGTCCGAATAAGTGCCCGATAGTTTAAGCCAAATGCATGAGAAATGGCAAATGAACACCCTAATTACATATCTGCCATCATGCAAGAGAGTCTGAATAAGTGTCCGAGTGTTTAAACCCTAATGCCTGAGAAATGGCTAGTAAACACCATAATTACATATCTGCCATCATGCAAGAGGGTCGGAGTAAGGGTCCGAGTGTTTAAACCCTAATGCATGAGAAACGGCGATTAAACACCATAATTACATATCTGCCATCATGCAAAAGAGTCCGAATAAGTGTCCGAGTGTTTAAACCATAATCCATGAGAAATGGCAAGTAAACACCATAATTACATATCTGCCATCATGCAAGAGGGTCCGAATAAGTGTACGATTGTTTAAACCCTAATGCATGAGAAATGGCAAATAAACACCATAATTACATATTTGCCATCATGCAAGAGGGTCGGAATAAGTGTCCGAGTGTTTAAACCCTATTGTATGACAAATGGCAAGTAAACACAATAATTACATTTATGCCGTCATGCAAGGGGTTCCGAATAAGTGTCCCAGTATTTAAACCCTAATGCTTGAGAAATGGAAAATAAACACCATAATTTCACATCTGCCATCATGCGAGAGGGTCCGAATAAGTGTCCGAGTGTTTATACGCTAATGCATGAGAAATTGCAACTAAACACCATAATTACATATCTGCCATCATGCAAGAGGGTCCGAATAAGTGTCCGAGTGTTTAAACCCTAATGCTCGAGAAATGGCTAGTAAACAACGTAATTACATATCTGCCATCATGCAAGAGTGTTGGAGTAAGTGTCCGAGTGTTTAAACCCTAGTGCATGAGAAATGGCGATTAAACACCATAATTACATATCTGTCATCATGCAGAAGGGTCCGAATAAGTGTCCGACTGTTAAAACCCTAATGCATTAGAAATGGCAAGTAAACCCCATAATTACATATCTGCCATAATGCAATAGGGTCTGAATAAGTGTCTGAATGTTGAAATCCAAATGCATGAGAAATGATAAATAAACACCGTAACTACATATCTGCCATCATGCATGACGGTCCGAATAAGTGTCCGAGTGTTGAAGCCCTAACGCATGAAAAATTGCAAGTAAACACTATAATTACATATCTGCCATCACGTAAGCGGGCCCAAATAAGTGTCCGAGTGTTTAAACCCTAACGCATGAGAAAGGGAAAATAAACACCATAATTACATATCTGCCATCATGCAAGAGCGTCCGAATAAGTGTCCGAGTGTTGAAGCCCTAATGCATGAGAAATGGCAAGTAAACACCATAATTACATATCTGCCATCATGCACGAGGGTCTGAATAAGTGTCCGGGTATTATTACCCTAATGCAAGAGAAATGGAAAATAAACACCATAATTACATATCTGCCATCATGCAAGAGGGCTCGAATAAGTGTCCGAGTGTTTAAACCCTAATGCTTGAGAAATGGCAAGTAAACACCATAATTACATATCTGCCATCGTGCAAGAGGGTCGGAATAAGTGTCCGAGTGTTTAAACCCAAATGCATGAGAAATGGCAAGTAAACACCACAATTAAATATCTGCCATCATGCAAGGGGGTCCGAATATGTGTCCGAGTATTTAAACCCTAATGCATGAGAAATGGAAAATAAACACCATAATCACATATCTGCCGTCATGCAAGAGGGTCTGAATATGTCTTAGAGTGTTTAAACCCTAATGCATGAGAAATGGCAAGTAAACGCCATAATTACATATCTGCCATCATGCAAGACGGTCCGAATAAGTGTCCGAGTGTTTAAACCCTAATGCATGAGAAATGGCAAATAACACCATAATTACATAGCTGCCATCATGCAAGAGGGTCCGAATAATTGTCCGAGTGTTAAAGCCCTAATGCATGAAAAATGGTGATTAAACACCATAACTACATATCTGCCATCATGCAAGAGGGTCCGAATAGGTGTCCGAGTGTTTACAACCTAATGCATGAGAAATGGCAAGTAAACACCATAATTACATATCTACCACCATTCAAGAGGGTCCGAATAAGTGTCTGAGTGTTTAAATCCTAATGCTGAGAAATGTTAAATAAACACCATAATTACATATCTGACATCATGCCTGAGGGTCTGAATAGGTGTTCGACTGTTAAAGCCCTAATGCATGAGAAATGGCAAGTAAACACCATAATTACATATCTGCCATCACGTAAGCGGGTCTGAATAAGTTTCCGAGTGTTTAAACCCTAATGCATGGAAAATGGCAAATAAACACCAAAATTACATATCTGTCCGAGTTTTTAAGCCCTAATGCAAGAGAAATGGCAAGTAAACACCCTAATTACGTATCTGCCAACAATCAAGAGGGCCTGAATAAGTGTCCGAGTGTTTAAACATAATGCCTGAGATTTGGCTAGTAAACACCATAATTACATATCTGCCATCATGCAAGAGGGTCGGAGTAAGTGTTCGAGTGTTTAAACCCTAATGCATGAGAAATGGCGATTAATAACCATAATTACATATCTGCCGTCATGCAAATGAGTCCGAATAAGTGTCCGAGTGTTGAAACCCTAAAGCATGAGAAATGGGAAGTATACACCATAATTACATATCTGCCATCATGCAAGAGGGTACGAATAAGTGTCCGAGTGTTTAACCCTAATGCATGAGAAATGGCTAGTAAACACCATATTTACATATTGGCCATCATGCAAGGGGGTCTGAATAAGTGTCCGAGTGTTTAAACCGTAATGCAAGACAAATGGCAACTAAACACAATAATTACATATCTGCCATCATGCAAGGGGTCCAAATAAGTGTCGCATTATTTAAAGCCTAATCCATGAGAAATGGCGAATAGACACCATAATTACATATCTGCCATCATGCATGAGGGTCGGAATAAGTGTCCGAGTGTTTAAACCCTATTGCATTAGAAATGGCAAGTAAACACCATAATTACATATCTACGATCATGCAAGAGGGTCGGAATAAGTGTCCGAGTGTTTAAACCCTAATGCCTGAGAAATGGATAGTAAACACCATAATTACATATCTGTCATCATGCAAGAGGGTCGGAGTAAGTGTCTGAGTGTTTAAACCCTAATGCATGAGAAATGGCAAGTAAACACCATAATTACATATCTGCCATCATGCAAGAGGGTCTGAATAAGTGTCCGAGTCATAAAGCCCTAATGCATGAAAAATGGCAAGTAAACACCATAATTACATATCTGCCATCACGTAAGCGGGTCTGAACAAGTGTCCGAGTGTTTAAACCCTAATGCATGAGAAATGGCAATTAAACAACATAATTACATGTCTACCATCATGCAAGAGGGTCTGAATAAGTGTCTGAGTGTTTAAACCCTAATGCATGACAAATGGCAAGTAAACAAAATAATTACATATCTGCCACCATGCAAGGGGTCCGAATAAGTGTCCCAGTATTTAAACCCTAACGCATGAGAAATGGCAAATAAACACCATAATTACATATCTGCCATCATGCAAGAGGGTCCGAATAAGTGTCCGATTGTTTAAACGCTAATGCATGAGAAATGGCAAGTAAACAACATAATTACATATCTGCCATCATGCAAGAGGGACCGAGTAAGTGTCCGAGTGTTTAAACCCTAATGCTTGAGAAATGGCTAGTAAACAACATAATTACATATCTGCCATCACGCAAGAGGGTCGGTGTAAGTGTCCGAGTGTTTAAACCCTAATGCATGAGAAATGGCAATTAAACAACATAATTACATATCTACCATCATGCAAGAGGGTCCGAATAAGTGTCTGAGTGTTTAAACCCTAATGCGTGAGAACTGATAAATAAACACCATAATTACATATCTGCCATCATGCATGAGGGTCCGAATAAGTGTCCGAGTGTTAAAGCCCTAATGCACAAAAAATGGCAATTAAACCCCATAATTACATATCTACCATCATGCAAGAGGGTCCGAATAAGTGTCCGAGTGTTTAAACCCAAACGCGTGAGAAATGACAAATAAACCCCATAATTACATATCTGCCATGATGCAAGAGCATCCGATAAGTGTCCAATTGTTTAAGCCCTAATCCATGAGAAATGGCAAGTAAACACCATAATTACATATCTGCCATCAAGCAAGAGGGTCTGAATAAGTGTCCGAGTATTATTACCCTAATGCAAGAGAAATGGAAAATAAACACCATATTTGCATATCTGCCATCATGCTAGAGGTTCCGAATAAGTGTCCGAGTGTTTAATCCCTAATGCATGAGAAATGGCAAGTAAACACCATAATTACATATCAGTCATCATGCAAGAGGGTCGGAATAAGTGTCCGAGTATTTAAACCCTAATGCATGAGAAATGGGAAATAAACACCATAATCAGATATCTCCCACCATGCAAGAGGGTCTGAATATGTGTCCGAGTGTTTAAAACCTAATGCAAGAGAAATGGCAAGTAAACGACATAATTACATATCTGCCGTCATGCAAGAGGGTCCGAATAAGTGTTCGGGTGTTTAAACCCTATTCCAAGCGAAATGGCAAATGACACCATAATTACATATCTGCTATCACGCAAGAGGGTCCGAATAAGTGTCCGAGTGTTTAAACCCTAATGCATGAGAAATTGCAAGTAAACACCATAACTACATATCTGCCATCATGCAAGAGGGTCTGAATAAGTGTTCGAGTGTTAAAGCCCTAATGCATGAGAAATGGCAGGTAAACACAAAAATAACATATCTGCCATCACGTAAGCGGGTCTGAATAGGTGTCCGAGTGTTTATACCCTAAGGCATGGGCAATGGCAAATAAACACCATAATTACATATCTGCCATCATGCAAGAGGGTCTGAATAAGTGTCCGAATGTTTAAACCCTAACGCATGAGAAATGGCAAGTAAACACCATAATTACATATCTGCCATCATGCAAGAGGGTCCGAACAAGGGTCCGAGTGCTTAAACCCTAATGCATGAGAAATGGCAAATAAGCACCAAAATTACATATCTACCATCATGCAAGAGGGTCCGAATAAGTGTCTGAATGTTTAAACCCTAATACATGAGAAATGATAAATAAACACCATAATTACATATCTGCCATCATGCATGAGGGTCTGAATATGTGTTCGAGTGTTAAAGCCCTAATGCATGAGAAATGGCAAGTAAACACCATAATTACATATCTGCCATTACGTAAGCGGGTCTGAATAAGTGTCCGAGTGTTTAAACCCTAATGCATGGGAAATGGCAAATAAACACCAAAATTACATATCTGCCATCATGCAAGAGGGTCCGAATAAGTGTCCGAGTGTTTAAGCCCTTATGCATGAGAAATGGCAAGTAAATACCATAATTACATATCTGCCATCATGCAAGAGGGTCTGAGTAAGTGTTCAAGTATTTATACCCAAATGCAAGCGAAATGACAAATAAACACCATAATTACATATCTGCCATCGTGCAAGAGGGTCCGAATAAGTGTCCGAGTGTTTAAACGCTAACGCATGAGAAATGGCAAGTAAACACGATAATCACATATCTGCCATCATGCAAGAGGGTCAGAATAAGTGTCCGAGTGTTTAAACCCTAATGCATGACAAATGGCAAGTAAACACAATAATTACATATCTGCCATCATGCAAGGGTGTCCGAATAAGCGTCCCAGTATTTAAACCCTAATGCATGAGAAATGGCAAATAAACACCCTAATTACATATCAGCCCTCATGCAAGAGGGTCCGAATAAATGTCCGAGTGTTCGAATCCTAATGCTCGAGAAATGGCAAGTAAACACAATAA
>NW_021025388.1:1482093-1495521 GCF_004153795.1 Camellia sinensis
CGATATTACATATCTGCCATCATGCAAGAGGGTCCGAATAAGTGTCCGAGTGTTTATACCCGAATGCAAGAGAAATGGCAATTAGACACCGTAATTACATATCTGGAGGGTTCAAGCCCTAATGCAGGGGAAATGGCAAGTAAACACCATAACTACATATCTGCCATCATGCAAGAGGGTCCGAATAAGTGTCCGAGTGTTTAAACCGTAATGCATGGAAAGTGGAAAATAAACACCATAATTACATATCTGCCATCATGCTAGAGGGTCCGAATAAGTGTCCGAGTGTATAAGCCCTAATGCATGAGAAATGGCAAGTAAACACCACAATTACAAATCTGCCATCATGCAAGAGGGTCCGAATAAGTGTCCAAGAGTTTAAACCCTAATGCATGAGAAATGGCAAACAAACACCCTAATTACATATCAGCCCTCATGCAAGAGGGTCCGAATAAGTGTCCGAGTGTTTAAGCCCTAATGCATGAGAAATGGCAAGTAAAGACTATAATTGCATATCTGCCATCATGCAAGAGGGTCGGAATAAGTGTCCGAGTGTTGAAACCCTAATGCATGAGAAATGGCAAATAAACACCATAATTACATATATGCCACCATGCAAGAGGGTCCGAATAAGTGTCCGAGTGTTTAAACCCTAATGCATGAGAAATGGCATTTAAGCACCATAATTACATATCTGTCGTAATGCAAGAGGGTCCGAATAAGTGTCCGAATGTTTAAACCCTAATGCATGAGAAATGGAAAACAAACACCCTAATTGCATATCTGCCATCATGCAAGAGGGCCCGAACAAATGTCCGAGTGTTTAAACCCTAATGCATAAGAAATGGCAAGTAAACACCATAACTACATATCTGCAATCATGCAAGAGGGTCAGAATAAGTGTCCGAGTGGTTAGACCCTAATGCATGAGAAATGACAAATAAACACCATAATTACATATCTACCATCATGCAAGTGGGTCCGAATAAGTGTCCGAGTGTTTAAACCCTAATGCATGAGAAATGGCAATTAAACACCATAATTACATATCTGCCATCATGCAAGAGGGTCCGAATAAGTGTCCGAGTGTTTAGACCCTAATGCATGAGAAATGGCAAACAAACACCATAATTACATATCTGCCATCATGCAAGAGGGCCCGAATAAATGTCCTAGTGTATAAGCCCAAATGCATGAGAAATGACAAGTAAACACCATAATTGCATATCTGCCATCATGCAAAAGGGTCCGAATAAGTGTCCGAGTGTTTAGACCCTAATGCATGAGAAATGGCAAATAGACACCATAATTACATATCTGTCATCATGCAAGAGGGTTCGAATAAGTGTCCGAGTGTTTCAGCCCTAATGCTTGAGAAATGACAAATAAACACCATAATTACATATCTGCCATAATGAAAGAGGGTCCGAATAAGTGTCCGAGTGTTTAAACCCTAATACATGAGAAATGGCAAATAAACACCATAATTACATATCTGCCATATGCAAGAGGGTCCGAATATGTGTCCGAGGATTTAAACCCTAATGCATGAGAAATGGCAAATAAACACCATAATTACATATCTGCCATCACGCAAGAGGGTCCGAATAAGTGTTCGAGTGTTTAAACCCTAATGCATGAGAAATGCCAAATAAACACCATAATTACATATCTGCCATCATGCAAGTGCATCCGAATAACTGTCTGAGTGTTTAAGCCCTAATGCATGGGAAATGGCAAGTAAAGACCATAATTGCATATCTGCCATCATGCAAGAGGGTACGAATAAGTGTCTGAGTGTTTAAGCCCTAATGCATGAGAAATGGCAAGTAAACACCATAATTGCATATCTGCCATCATGCAAGAGGGTCAGAATAAGTGTCCGAGTGTTCAAACCCTAATGCATAGAAATGGTAAATAGACACCATAATTACATATCTGCCATCATGCAATAGGGTCCGAATAAGTGTCCGAGTGTTTATACCCGAATGCAAGAGAAATGGCAATTAGACACCGTAATTACATATCTGCCTTCATGCAAGATGGTCCGAATTAGTGTCCGAGTGTTTAAGCCCTAATGCATGAGAAATGACAAGTAAACACCACAATAACATATCTGCCATCGAGCTAGAGGGTCCGAATAAGTGTCCGAGTGTTTAAGCCCTAGTGCAGGGGAAATGGCAAGTAAACACCACAACTACAAAGCTACCATCATGCAAGAGGGTCCGAATAAGTGTCCGAGTGTTTAAGCCCTAATGCGTGAGAAATGGCAAGTAAACAACACAATTACATATCTGCCATCATGCAAGAGGGTCCAAATAAGTGTCCGAGTGTTTAAACCCAAATGCATGAGAATTGGTAAATAGACACCATAATTACATATCTGCCATCATGCAAGAGGGTCCGAATAAGTGTCCGACTGTTTAAACCCTAATGCATGAGAAATGGTAAATAAACACCATAATTACATATCTTCCATCATGTATGAGGGTCCAAATAAGTGTCCGAGTGTTAAAGCCCTAATGCATGAAAAATCGCTGGTAAGCACCACAATTACATATCCGCCATCACGTTAGTGGGTCTGAATAAGTGTCCGAGTGTTTAAACCCTAACACAAGGGAAATGGCAAATAAACACCATAATTACATATCTGGCATCATGCAAGAGGGTCCGAATAAGTGTCCGAGAATGGTGACTAAACACCATAACTACAAATCTGCCATCATGCAAGAAGGTCCGAATAAGTGTCCGAGTGTTTAAACGTTAATGCATGAGAAATGGCAAACAAACACCATAATTACATATCTGCCATCATGCTAGAGGGCCCGAATAAATGTCCGAGTGTTTAAGCCCTAATGCATGAGAAATGGAAAGTAAACACCATAGTTGCATATCTGCCATCATGCAAGAGGGTCCGAATAAGTGTCCGAGTGTTTAAACCCTAATGCATGAGAAATGGCAAATAGACACGATAATTACATATCTACCATCATGCAAGAGGGTCCGAATAAGTGTCCGAGTGTTTAAATCGTAATGCATGAGAAATGGCAAATAAACACCATAATCACATATCTGCCATCATGCAAGAGGGCCCAAATAAATGTCCGAGTGTTTAAGCCCTAATGCATGAGAAATGGCAAGTAAACACCATAATTGCATATCTGCCATCATGCAAGAGGGTCAGAATAAGTGTCCGAGTGTTCAAACCCTAATGCAGAGAAATGGCAAATAGACACCATAATTACATATCTGCCATCATGCAATAGGGTCCGAATAAGAGTCCGAGTGTTTATACCCGAATGCAAGAGAAATGGCAAATAGACACCATAATTACATATCTGCCTTTATTTAAGAGGGTCCGAATAAGTGTCCGAGTGTTTAAGCCCTAATGCATGAGAAATGACAAGTTAACACCACAATTACATATCTGCCATCAAGCTAGAGGGTCCGAATAAGTGTCCGAGTGTTTAAGCCCTAGTGCAGGGGAAATGGCAAGTAAACACCACAACTACAAAGCTACCATCATGCAAGAGGGTCCGAATAAGTGTCCGAGTGTTTAAGCCCTAATGCATGAAAAATGGCAAGTAAACACCACAATTACATATCCGCCATCACGTAAGCGGGTCTGAATAAGTGTCCGAGTGTTTAAACCCTAACACAAGGGAAATGGCAAATAAACACCATAATTACATATCTTCCATCATGTATGAGGGTCCAAATAAGTGTCCGAGTGTTAAAGCCCTAATGCATGAAAAATGGCAGGTAAGCACCACAATTACATATCCGCCATCACGTTAGTGGGTCTAAATAAGTGTCCGAGTGTTTAAACCCTAACACAAGGGAAATGGCAAATAAACACCATAATTACATATCTGCCATCATGCAAGAGGGTCCGAATAAGTGTCCGAGAATGGTGACTAAAAACCATAACTACAAATCTGCCATCATGCAAGAGGGTCCGAATAACTGTCCGAGTGTTTAAACCGTAATGCATGGGAAAAGGCAAATAACCACCATAATTACATATCTGCCATCATACAAGAGGGTCCGAATAAATGTCAGAGTGTTTAAACCCTAATGCGTGAGAAATGGGAAATAGACACCATAATTACATATCTGCCATCATGCAAGAGGGTCCGAATAAGTGTCCGAGTGTTTAAACCCTAATGCATGAGAAATAGTAAATAAAAACCATTATTACACATCTGCCATCATGCAAGAGGGTCTGAATAAGTGTCCGAGTGTTAATGCCCTAATGCATGAAAAATGGCAAGTAAACACCACAATTACATATCCGCCATCACGTAAGCGGGTCTGAATAAGTGTCCGAGTGTTTAAACCCGTGTTGAAGCCCTAATGCATGAGCAATGACAAGTAAACACCATAATTACATATCTGCCATCACGCATGAGGGTCCGAATAAGTGTCCGAGTGTTGAAGCCCTAATGCATGAGCAATGACAAGTAAACACCATAATTACATATCTGCCATCACGCATGAGGGTCCGAATAAGTGTCCGAGTGTTGAAGCCCTAATGCATGAGCAATGACAAGTAAACACCATAATTACATATCTGCCATCACGCATGAGGGTCCGAATAAGTGTCCGAGTGTTGAAGCCCTAATGCATGAGCAATGACAAGTAAACACCATAATTACATATCTGCCATCACGCATGAGGGTCCGAATAAGTGTCCGAGTGTTGAAGCCCTAATGCATGAGCAATGACAAGTAAACACCATAATTACATATCTGCCATCACGCATGAGGGTCCGAATAAGTGTCCGAGTGTTGAAGCCCTAATGCATGAGCAATGACAAGTAAACACCATAATTACATATCTGCCATCACGCATGAGGGTCCGAATAAGTGTCCGAGTGTTGAAGCCCTAATGCATGAGCAATGACAAGTAAACACCATAATTACATATCTGCCATCACGCATGAGGGTCCGAATAAGTGTCCGAGTGTTTAAGCCCTAATGCATGGGAAATGGCAAGTAAACACCATAACTACATATCTGCCACCCTGCAAGAGGGTCCGAATAAGTGTCCGAGTGTTTAAGCCCCAATGCCTGAGAAATGGCAAGCAAACAACATAATTACATATCTCCCATCATGCAAGAGGGTCCAAACAAGTGTCCGAGTTTTTAAACCCTAATGCGTGAGAAATGGCAAGTAAACAACATAATTGCATATCTGCCATCATGCAAGAGGCTCCAAATAAGTGTCCGAGTGTTTAAACACTAATGCATGAGAAATGGCAATTAAACACCATAATTACATATCTGCCATCATGCAAGAGGGTCTGAATAAGTGTCCGAGTATTTATACCCTAATGCAAGGGAAATGGAAAATAAACACCATAATTACATATCTGCCATCATGCAAGAGGGTCGGAATAAGTGTCCGAGTGTTTAAACCCTAATGCATGAGAAATGGCAAATAAACATCATAATTACATATCTGCCATCTTGCAAGAAGGACTGAATAAGTGTCCGGGTGTTTAAACCCTAATGCATGAGAAATGGCAAACAAACACCATAATTACATATCTGCCATCATGCAAGAGGGTCCGAATAAGTGTCCGAGTGTTTAAGCGCTAATGCTTGAGAAATGGCAAGTAAAGACCATAATTGCATATCTGCCATCATGCAAGAGGGTCCGAATAAGTGTCCGAGTGTTTAAGCCCTAATGCACGTGAAATGGCAAGTAGACACCATAATTACATAACTGCCATCACGCAAGAGGGTCCGAATAAGTGTCCGAGTGTTTAAACCCTAATGCAAGAGAAATGGCTAGTAAACACCATAATTACATATCTACCATCATGCAAGAGGGTCAGAATAAGTGTCTGAGTGTTTCAACCCTAACGCATGAGAAATGGCAAGTAAACACCATAATTACATATCTGCCATCATGCAAGGGGTCCGAATAAGTGCCTAGTATTTAAACCCTAATGCATGAGAAATGACCAATAAATACCATAATTACATATCTGCCGTCATGCAAGAGGGTCCGAGTAGGTGTCCGAGTGTTTAAACCCTAATGCATGAGAAAGGACAATTAAACATCATATTACATATCTGCCATCATGCAAGAGGGCCCGAATAAACGTCAGAGTGTTTAAGCCCTAATGCATGAGAAACGGCAAGTAACACCATAATTGCATATCTGCCATCATGCAAGAGGGTCCGAATAAGTGTACGAGTGTTTAAACCCTAATGCATGAGAAATGACAAGTAAACACCATAATTACATATCTGCCATCATGCAAAAGGGTCCGAATAAGTGTCCGAGTGTTTAAGTCCTAATGCATGGGAAACGGCAAGTAAACACCATAACCACATATCTGCCATCATGCAAGAGGGTCCGAATAAGTGTCCGACTATTTAAACCCTAATGCATGACAAATGGAAAATAAACACCGTAATTACGTATCTGTCATCATGTAGGAGGGTCCAAATAAGTGTCCGAGTGTTTAAACCCTAATGCATGAGAAATGGCAAGTAAACACTATAATTGCATATATCCCCTCATGCAAGAGGGTCTGAATAAGTGCTCGAGCATTTATACCGTAATCCAAGGGAAATGACAAATAAACACCATAATTACATATCTGCCATCATGCAAGAGTGTCCGAATAAGTGTCCGAGTGTTTAAACCCTAATGCTAGAGAAATGGCAAATAGACACCATAATTGCATATCTGCCATCATGCAAGAGGGTCTGAATAAGTGTCTGAGTGTTTACGCCCTAATGCATGAGAAATGGCAACCAAACAACATAATTACATATCTGCCATCATGCAAGTGGGTCCAAATAAGTGTCCGAGTGTTTAAACCCTAATGCATGAGAAATTGCAAGTAAACAACATAATTACATATGTGCCATCATGCAAGAGGGTCCAAATAAGTGTCCGAGTGTTTTAACCATAATGCAAGTGAAATGGCAAATAAACACCATAATTACATATCTGCCATCATGCAAGAGGGTCCAGATAAGTGTCCGAGTGTTTATACCCTAATGCATGAGAATTGGCAAACAAACACCATAATTACATATCAGCCATCATGCCAGAGGGTCCGGATAAGTGTCCGAGTGTTTAAGCCCTAATGCATGAGAAATGGCAAGTAAACACCATCATTTCATATCTGCCATCATGCAGGAGGGTCCGAATAAGTGTCTGAGTGTTTAAACCCTAATGCATGAGAAATGGCAAATAGACACCATAATTACATATCTGCCATCATGCAAGAGGGTCCGAATAAGTGTCTGATTGTTTAAGCCCTAATGCATTAGAAATGGCATGTAAACACCATCATTGCATATCTTCCATCATTCAAGAGGGTCCGAATAAGTGTCCGAGTGTTTAAACCCTAATGCATGAGAAATGGCAAATAGACACCATAATTACATATCTGCCATCATGCAAAAGGGTCCGGATAAGTGTCCGAGTGTTTAAACCCTCATGCATGAGAAATGGCAAGTAAACACCACCATTGCTTGTCTGCCATCATGCAAGAGGGTCCGAATAAGTGTCTGAGTGTTTAAGCCCTAATGCATGAGAAATGGCAAGTAAACAACATAATTATGTATCTGCCATCATGCAAGAGGGTCCAAATAAGTGTCCGAGTGTTTAAACCCTAATGCATGAGAAATGGCAAATAAACACCATAATTACATATCTTCCATCATGCAAGAGGGTCTGAATAAGTGTCCGAGTGTTTAAGACCTAATGCAAGGGAAATGGCAAATAAACACCATACTTACATATCTGCCATCAGGCAAGAGGGTCGGAATAAGTGTCCGATTGTTTAAACCCTAAGAATGGGAAATGGCAAATAAAAACCATAATTACATATCTGCCATCGTGCAAGAGGGTCCGAATAAGTGTCGTTGTGTTTAAGCCCTAATGCATTAGAAATGGCAAACAAACAACATAATTACATATCTGCCCTCAGGAATGAGGGTCCAAATTAGTGTCCGAGTGTTTGAACCCTAATGCATCAGAAATGGCAAGTAAACACAATAATTACATATCTGCCATCATGCAACAGGGTCGGAATAAGGGTCCGAGTGTTTAAACCCTAGCGCATGAGAAATGGCAAATAAACACCATAATTCCATATCTGCCATCATGCAAGAGGGTCCGAATAAGTGTCCGAGTGTTTAAACCCTAATGCATGAGAAATGGCAAACAAGCACCATAATTACATATGTGCCATCATGCAAGAGGGTCCGGATAAGTGTCCGAGTGTTTAAGCCCGATGCCTGAGAAATGGAAAGTAAACACCGTCATTCCATATCTGCCATCATGCAAGAGGTTCCGAATAAGTGTCCGAGTGTTTAAGCCCTAATGCATGAGAAATGGCGAGTAAACACCATAATTGCATATCTTCCATCATGCAAGAGGGTCCGAATAGGTGTCTGATTGTTTAAACCCTAATGCATGAGAAATGGAAAATAGACACCATAATTACATATCTGCCATCATGCAAGAGGGTCCGAAGAAGTGTCCGAGTGTTTAAGCCCTAATGCATGAGAAATGACATGTAAACACCATAATTACATATCTGTCATCATGCAAGCGAGTCCGAATAAGTGTCCGAGTGTTTAAGCCCAAATGCAAGGGAAATGGCAAGTAAACACCATAACTACATATCTGCCATAATGCAAGAGGGTCCGAATAAGTGTCCGAGTGTTTAAACCGTAATGCATGGGAAATGGCAAATAAACACCATAATTACATATCTGCCATCATGCAAGAGGGTCCGAATAAATGTCCGAGTGTTTAAACCCTAATGCATGAGAAATGGCAAATAAACACCATAATTACATATCTGCCATCATGCAAGAGTGTCCGAATAAATGTCCGAGTGTTTAAGCCCTAATGCATGAGAAATGGCAAGTAAAAACCACAACTACATATCTGCCATCATGCAAGAGGGTCCAAATAAGTGTCCGAGTGTTTAAATCCTAATGCGTGAGAAATGGCGAATAAACACCATAATTGCATATCTGCCATCATGCAAGAGGGTTCGAATAGGTGTCCGAGTGATTAAGCCCTCATGCATGACAAATGGCATGTAAATACCATAATTACATATCTGCCATCATGCAAGAGGGTCCGAATAAATGTCCGAGTGTTTAAGCCCTAATGCTTGAGAAATGGCAAGTAAACACCAGAATTGCATATCTGCCATCATGCAAGAGGGTCCGAACAATGGTCCGAGTGTTTAAATCGTAATGCATGAGAAACGGCAAATAGACACCATAATTACATATCTGCCATCATGCAAGAGGGTCCGATTAAGTGTTCGAGTATTTGAACCCTAATGCATGAGAAATGGTAAATAAACACCATAATTACATATCTGCCATCATGCAAGAGGGTCCGAATAAGTGTCCGGGTGTTTAAGCCCTAATGCATGAGAAATGGCAAGTAAACACCATAATTACATATCTGCCATCATGCAAGAGGGTCCGAATAAGTGTCCGAGTGTTTAAACCGTAATGCATGAGAAACGACAAATAGACACCATAATTACATATCTGCCATCATGCAAGAGGGTCCGAATAAGTGTTCGAGTATTTAAACCCTAATGCATGAGAAATGGGAAATAAACACCATAATTACATATCTGCCATCATGCAAGAGGGTCCGAATAAGTGTCCGAATGTTAAGCCCTAATGCATGACAAATGCCCAGTAAACAACATTATTACATATCTGCCATCATACAAGAGGGTCCAAATAAGTGTCCAAATGTTTTAATCTTAATGCATAAGAAATGGCAAGTAAACACCATAATTACATATCTACCATCATGCAAGAGGGTCGGAATGAGTGTCCGAGTGTTTAAGGCCTAATGCATGAGAAATGTCAAATAAAAACCATAACTACATATCTGCCATCATGTAAGAGGGTCTGAATAAGTGTCCGAGTGTTTAAACCCAAATGCATTAGAAATGGCAAGTGAACACCATAATTACATATCTACCATCATGCAAGAGGGTCCGAATAAGTGGCCGAGTGTTTAAATCGTAATGCATGAGAAACGGCAAATAGACACCATAATTACATAGCTGCCATCATGCAAGAGGGTCCGGAAAAGTTTCCGAGTGTTTAAGCCCTCATGCATGAGAAATGGCAAGTAAACACCATCATCGCATATCTGCCATCATGCAAAAGGGTCCGAATAAGTGTCCGAGTGTTTAAGGCCTAATGCATGAGAAATGGCAAGTAAACACCATAACTACATATCTGCCATCATGAAAGAGGGTCTGAATGAGTGTCCGAGTGTTTAAATCGTAATGCATGAGAAATGACAAATAGACACCATAATTACATATCTGCCGTCATGCAAGAGGGTCCGAATAAGTGTTCAAGTGTTTGAACCCTAATGCATGAGAAATGGGAAATAAACACCATAATTACATATCTGCCATCATGCAAGAGGGTCCGGATAAGTGTCCGAGTGTTTAAGCCCTCATGCATGAGAAATGGCAAGTAAACACCATCATTGCATATCTGCCATCATGCAAAAGGGTCTGAATAAGTGTCCGAGTGTTCAAGCCCTAATGCATGAGAAATGGCAAGTAAACACCATAACTACATATCTGCCATCATGAAAGAGGGTCCGAATAAGTGTCTGAGTGTTTAAATCGTAATGCATGAGAAACGGCAAATAGACCCCATAATTACATATATGCCATCATGCAAGAGGGTCCGAATAAGTGTTCGAGTGTTTAAACCCTAATGCATGAGAAATGGGAAATAAACACCATAATTACATATCTGCCAGCATGCAAGAGGGTCCGAATAAGTGTCCGAGTGTTTAAGCCCTAATGCATGAGAAATTGCAAGTAAACAACATAATTACGTATCTGCCATCATGCAAGAGGGTCCAAATAAGTGTCCGAATGTTTAAACCCTAATGCATGAGAAATGGCAAAAAAACACCATAATTACATATATGCCATCATGCAAGTGGGTCTGAATAAGTGTCCGAGTATTTATACCATAATCCAAGGGAAATGGCAAATAAACACCATAATTACATATCTGCCATCATGCAATAGGGTCCGAATAAGTGTCCGAGTGTTTAAGCCCTAATGCATGAGAAATGGCAAGTAAACACCATAATTGCATATCTGCCATCATGCAAGAGGGTCCGAACAATTGTCCGAGTGTTTAAATCGTAATGCAGGAGAAACGGCAAATAGACACCATAATTACATATCTACCATCATGCAAGAGGGTCCGAATAAGTGTCCGAGTGTTTAAACCCTAATGCATGACAAATGGCAAGTAAACACCATAATTGCATATCTGCGATCATGCAAGAGGGTCCGAACAATTGTCCGAGTGTTTAAATCGTAACGCATGAGAAACGGCAAATAGACACCATAATTACATATCTCCCATGATGCAAGAGGGGCCGAATAAGTGTTCGAGTATTTAAACCCTAATGTATGAGAAATGGGAAATAAACACCATAATTACATATCTGCCATCATGCAAGAGGGTCCGAATAAATGTCCGAGTGTTTAAACCCTAATGGATGAGAAATGGCCAGTAAACACCATAATTGCATATCTGCCATCATGGAAGAGGGTCCGAACAATTGTCCGAGTGTTTAAATCAGAGGGTCCGAATAAGTGTCCGAGTGTTTAAACCCTAATGCATTAGAAATGGAAAGCGAACACCATAATTACATATCTGCCATCATGCAAGAGGGTCCGAATAAGTGTCCGAGTGTTTAAATCACAATGCATGAGAAACGGCAAATAGAAACCATAATTACATATCTGCCATAATGCAAGAGGGTCCGGATAAGTGTCCGAGTGTTTAAGCCCTCATGCATGAGAAATGGCAAGTAAACACCATCATTGCATATCTGCCATTATGCAAAAGGGTCCGAATAAGTGTCCGAGTGTTTAAGCCCTAATGCATGAGAAATGGCAAGTAAACACCATAATTGCATATCTGCCATCTTGCAAGAGGGTCCGAACAATTGTCCGAGTGTTTAAATCGTAATGCAGGAGAAACGGCAAATAGACACCATAATTACATATCTACCATCACGCAAGAGGGTCCGAACAAGTGTCCGAGTGTTTAAACCCTAATGCATGAGAAATGGCAAGTAAACACCATAATTGCATATCCGCCATCATGCAAGAGGGTCCGAACAATTGTCCGAGTGTTTAAATCGTAACGCATGAGAAACGGCAAATAGGCACCATAATTACATATCTGCCATGATGCAAGAGGGGCCGAATAAGTGTTCGAGTATTTAAACCCTAATGCATGAGAAATGGGAAATAAACACCATAATTACATATCTGCCATAATGCAAGAGGGTCCGAATAAATGTCCGAGTGTTTAAACCCTAATGGATGAGAAATGGCCAGTAAACACCATAATTGCATATCTGCCATCATGGAAGAGGGTCCGAACAATTGTCCGAGTGTTTAAATCATAATGCATGAGAAACGGCAAATAGACACCATAATTACATATCTGCCATCATGCAAGAGGGTCCGAACAAGTGTCCGATTGTTTAAGCCCTAATGCATGGGAAATGACAGGTAAAGACCATAATTACATATCTGCCATCACGCAAAAGGGTCTGAATAGGTGTCCGAGTATTTATATCCTAATGCAGGAGAAATGGCAAATAAACACCATAATTACATATCTGCCATCATGCAATAGGGTCCGAATAAGTGTCCGAGTGTTTAAGCCCTAATGCATGAGAAATGGCAAGTAAACACCATAACTACATATCTGCCATCATGAAAGAGGGTCCGAATAAGTGTCCGAGTGTTTGAATCGTAATGCATGAGAAACGGCAAATAGACACCACAATTGCATATCTGCCATCATGCAGGAGGGTCCGAATAAGTGTTCGAGTGTTTAAACCCTAATGCATGAGAAACGGGAAATAAACACCATAATTACATATCTGCCATCATGCAAGAGGGTCCGAAAAGTGTCCGAGTGTTTAAGCCCTAATGCATGAGAAATGGCAAGTAAACAACATAATTACATATCTGCCATCATGCAAGAGGGTCCAAATAAGTGTCCGAGTGTTTAAACCCTAATGCATGAGAAATGGCAAATAAACACCATAATTACATATCTGCCATCATTGAAGAGGGTCTGAATAAGTGTCCGAGTATATATACCCTAATCCAAGGGAAATGGCAAATAAATACCATAATTACATATCTGTCATCATGCAAGAGGGTCCGAACAAGTGTCCGAGTGTTTAAACCCTAATGCATGAGAAATGGCAAATAAACACCATAATTACATATCTGCCATCATGCAAGAGGGTCCGAATAAGTGTCCGAGTAAGTGTCTGAGTATTTAAACCCTAATGCATGAGAAATGCCAAATAAACAACATAATTACATATCTACCA